>JAESVK010052259.1:10617-28299 GCA_017140935.1 Hamamelis virginiana | reverse complement strand
CATATATGGCATCACTACCTGTTAATCCATTTTTTAATACCAGCCAGTAAATGGATGACACGTGTTAAATAAAATAGAAGGAAGCAAAATATGGATTAAAGGAAGTAAATGATAAATTAAATTCATAGAAAAATAGCCATTAAGGATAATTAATTCGGGAAAAATGGGATAAATTGAAGAGATTAATATTTTGAAATACATAATAAACAGGAAATTATGATTTACGTTTATTTTGCAGATATTAATTCTTCATAAATAACAACAGTACGTCAAGAGAAGTAAGAAAGTAGGAGTTCGAAGTGAGCATAAATACTTGGGAAGCATTTCTGATTGAGCAAGAAAGGTTATTGGGTTTGAAGAAGAGTTCTTTATGATTGGAAGAACAGAAGAACAGAAACCTAATAAGGAAGGAGTAGTAAGAAGAATTCATCATTGAAGAGGAGTCCAGAGGAGAATTCTATAAGTAAAGGGACCTGAAGCAATGAAAGGATCATCTCAAACATACACAACAACTTTAAAGCTTCTTTTTCATTCAGAAAGGTGTTTGAGAGCCATATTCCTGCTTGACCAACTTAGGCTCCGAAGTAGGGTCTTTCCGGTGATTATTCGATGTGCTCAGAACGATGGTAAGAGGAGGTTCGAGGCATCCTAAGGCGATAAAAGGAAGTTCGAAGCATTCTAACGCGATAAGAGAAAGTTTGGGTTATTCTGAAATTCTAGGAAGGCGGTTCTTCTCATATATTCAGCTTGAAAGCTATTTCAAGGATCCGGGATTTGCACAATTGCTTTAGATTCAAGTCTTTATTTTCCTTTAAAGGTGACTGTGGACACCCCATTTTCACCAATGGTTTTCTTATGTGTTTTTGCAAATGATTAAGTTGAAGAGTTGGTCATCTGGTGGAGAATTGGACTTGTAAAGACCAAATTATCCAAATTATCCTTTTCGGAGAAAAATGATAATTCATCATTTCATGCATACATTTGAATTATAATCAACTCATTTGCATTGCATTTGGTTTTTGTGGTATCTTAGGATATCTCTGTAAATTTTTATGTCATTCTGACGAGAGCTCGATAGGTAATTCGAAGTTTTGCGACTTGAGGGGCGTTTTCATCATTTTTCTCGTATAATTTCCAAATGACCTCCGAATTCGAATCGGATTGTTCTATCAAGTTTATATGGATGTGTGGAGTGTATTTAGAGTGTTAATTGAATTTTTGAATGGTTGAGATGGGTTCGCCCAAAATTGATCATACGAGCAAGAATGAGTCAAACCGGGATTTTCACTCAAATTAACCATGAATTGGTTATTTTCACTAAAATCAAAGATTTTCAAAATGTATTTTCAAATATCAATTTCATAATAAAATCATGTTTATAGAAGTGGGTTAAGCCTAATTGATCAATTTTGCAAAACAGAGAATGGTCATATGACCTCTTTTGGCACAGCCGGGTCAATTGGCTAGCTTTTTACTAAAATCATTGACCATGGTCAAGCATTTTTGATTCAAAACCCTTCTAGAAATGTGAAGGATCAAAGCACGGTCGTTTTGGCTTTTGAATCATCCAATTTGGACTGAAAATGAGCAAAATATAGCAAAAATCCCAAAAATCCTCGAAATACTCCCTATGTGATATTTCAATTACTTCAAAATGGGTGTGCTATTTATAGTGTACAAACTAGTCTTTTAAAACTAATTGACGCGTGTGCAAGACACCTGTGGAAAATATAGGAAGATTAAAAGTAATTGTTTAATAGCTTTTCTATTTTCAAAAATTAGTGAAAATATAACAATTCTATTCAATCTTCTTTTTTTTGCCTCCCTTTTCTTCCTCCATATTCTGTTTGATCAACTTGAAACATGTATTTTGAGAAATTGACTGTTCTGCTTATATGTATTATATATGCAAAATTTCACATTGATCCAATGGTCGGGTTTTCAAAAATTAGATTGGGACAGTTTTTCATAATTTTTTATTATTTTTTACAAATTTCCTCAAAATTATGAAAAATTGACAGTTGGATCAATGTGATCGATTTTTTGCATACATGATACGTATAAATGAAACATGTTATCTAACAGTCAGTTTCTCAAAATACTTAGCCTAAATTTAACATATATGTAAGGGAAGCTATAAAGGGAAGTTGAATGGAATTTTTCATGATAATATGTCTTTTCTCTGTTTTATGTTTTCCAAAAAAATTTCATGATATTTTGGATTCCTTTTAAAAATAAATAAATGGAATAGGGGTCCACCATGATGTACTTGTGATGGTTCAATTTAATTTTGCACCAGAAAGATGCTATAAGCTTTGATTTTTCTGAAGTACAGTGGTGTGGTCTATGAAAGCTTAAATTTCCACTAATTAAGCCATTGGAGCTAGCTAATTGTAGGATATTTTAATAAAAAATATATAATTTATTTTGATGATAAATATTAATATCATAAGTTATAATTTGATGGTCAAATTCTATTTATTGTGTAACTTTCATAACCTTCCATGGGTATTATGATGACCTTAAATTTGATATTATAATGGAATTTTAATTCCATGTCACTACACCTATAAATGGAGGCATTCCTAATTATTTGGGAGATACACAGTTGTGAGTTTATTCTTGAGTTTATGTTTATTCTTGAGTTTATTTCATGAGTTTATTAAGCAAAGTAGGGTGTTGTGTGGAGCTTCTATCTTCTCATAACTATGCAGACTTTGAGAAGACAACAGTGAGTGGCTGGCTGTTGTATCCTGGAGTTGGCGTGCTTGTAAACTACTGCATCAGATATAATCCGTAGTGGGGCGAAACGTCTTAAAGAGTCTGCGTCTCAACCCTGCCAATCTTCACTTTTTACAACAGTTCATAATGCTATGTAAGGTAATATGTATCTATTATATTTTATAGAGGAAAGATTTATGTATGAGTTCCAACACTAGATGATGGTGAGTGATTGTAATTTATCTTAATTATTTAAATTTAAGAAGTGAGATAACAAGAGGACTAAAAGTGATATCCGAGATGGATAATTGCAAGAAGGTGCAAGAAGTGAGATAACGAGAGGACTAAAAAATCACATTGATCCAATGGTCGGTTTTTTCAAAAATTAGATTGCGACAGTTTTTTCATAATTTTTTATTATATTTTACAAATTTTCTCAAAACTGTGAAAAATCGACCGTTGGATCAATGTGATTTTATGCATACATGATACGTATAAATGAAACATGTTATCCAACAATCAGTTTCAAAAAATACTTAGCCTAAGTTTAACATATATGTAAGGGAGGCTATAAAGGGAGGTTGAATGGAATTTTCCTTAAAGTCTAGGTAAATTTAAATGACCTAAACTTTTATGCATACATGATTCCTAATGGCTTTCACATACACATGATGTGTGTCTCAAAGTCTAGGTAAATTTAAATGACCTTGAATGTCAATTAAATATTATTTTTCTTCACAAACATTGTGTGCATCCTAAAGTATAATAAATTTAAATGATAATTCCATGGTTGGCTATTAGAAAATTTTCTTAACTATTTAACTTAAAGAAGTAAGATAACAAGAAGAGGGCTAAAAAGTGATATCCGAGATAATAAAAAATAAAAAATAAAAAATAAAAAATAAAAAATTGCAAGAGAGTTCAAGAAAATTTGAAAGAAAGAAAAAAAAAAAATTACAAAAAGGAGAAAAAAAATATTACAAAAAGGCGTTTATGCTGGGAGGGGGGGAAAGAGCAAAAGAAAAGGGTTTGTGTGTGAAAATGGTTGCTTGGTCTAACAAGTTGGCGACTTTTGAGGTAAATTTGTATAATTGCATCTCTTCATTGACTGGAACAAGTCATTGCCCCATTCTCACGTCAAATTAAATTAGGGCTAAGGCTATTTCAAAGAGTTACCTTTCCCTTATACCTTATTTTGACACTTACGTTTACACATCATTTTCAAAATACCATTATAGGTCGAATAATTTGAGAAACTAACCGTTAGATTAGATATTTTTCTTATGTTTGTCATGTATGCAAAAAATCGGAGTGATCCAACAGTTAATTATAGGGCTACTTCTTAAAATCTAACCATTCGATTGCTAAGATTTTTGGCATATATAACATACATAAGAAGGGTATCGAATACAGCAGTCGGTTCGCCAAAATATTTATCATATGTAATGATTTGAAAATGAGATGTAAATATAGGTGTTAAAATAAAGTGCAAGATCGAGGAACATGACCCTAAAAATTCACAAGGACTACTGCCATAGATTAGTATTTGATAGTCATCAAGTACTAACCCTTTTTTTGGTTATGATGGTCCCATCTATGTGCTTTTTTCCACTAATAATCCTTCCTAGAAGTGACATAGCACATTCAAAACCTCATAATTACTTTCATTTAATTGTTATTGTTCACCACAAAAATAACCAACCAATGGTGAGTTGCCATGTGGCGTGGAAGTTGGTGTGTTGGCTACTAACCATATTGTTAGTGGGCCACTAATTTAGTTAGTGGAGAGTTAATCAAGAAAGTGGCTAATTGAGTTAGTGGGTGGTTATGCCACATGTCAAGCAAAGATGAAATCTAGTAAAGTTAGTGGGACATGTGGCAATGATTTAGGCATCATGTTGGAAGTTACAAAGTAATTGAGCACTACTTCACGAGCACAAAGTGGGCGGTTATCGTGGCTGGCCAGTCCTTAATTCCATTGCCTATATATACCCCCCCAAAGACACAACGTCAAGACAACAACCACCAACTCAAATCAATCAGCTCCAAGCAGCGTCTTTTCCTTCAAAGTTTATCCTGATTTTCAATCTTGCAGCTTTAGTTTTAGCTTCAGTTTTAATTTCAACCATAGTAGTTAATTCCTACAACTGCAGTTCATCATTTTCTGTGTTAGTACGTATTCTGAATCATGGAATTTAATTCAAACATTTCAAGTTCAAGCACTGTGAGTATCTCTAATTACTATTAGTTTTTAGTCAATCAGATTTCTATAAATATAATGTCTCGTTTATGATTTATTCAAGTTATTTCAGTTTATTAATTTTAGTCTTTTATACCTTTATTTACTAGAACCCAAGAGGAATAACCTCTGTTCCTTGCTAATTGCCTGAATTCATTTAAAAGTGACCAACTAGGTATTAGGACCTTTCCTAATTTCACGGCCTAGGAGGTGCTTGAGGTCGTGTTCACATAGTCCTTTGAGCTCTAGCAAGCTCTGGCACGCCGCGCAAAGATCTTACTCCAAAGGTCTCGAGGCCGAATTCTACACGGGGAACAATTATAAAAAGACAATAATTAATTCCTTTGGTAGTTTGGTCTCATCCTTTATTTTTATGAATTCAATTGACAAAAATAATCTTTAAACAATTTGAATTCTGATATCTAATATATTCTTAGCCAAAATAGTAATTTGAAAATATAAGATTTTTGATGAATAAAGATATTTACTCCCTTTCTAATGTATTTTTCACCGCACTCACACTTCTTTAAATTCATTAACTTCTTTCATCATTTTTGTTTCTCTCTATGAATTAGTGGTTACATTTTTTCTTCACATACATAAGATTTGGATAGATAAAGATATTTACTCCCTTTTTAATGTATTTTTTGCTGGGAGCGGAAATCCCATGAACAAGTGATAGTGCGTATAGATTAAACCAAAAAAAAAAAAAAATTTAATTAAATCCGAATCATCTACTCGAAAAGGATGAATCCATACCTTGAGATCTGTCTAGATTGATCTCAAAAATCACGAACTGTAAAACGCTGCTCGATTCCTTCAAGCCTTCTACCGTATTCCCCAATGCCAAAACGTGAAGAGAGAGTGGCTCTCTTTGTGCTCTCTTTGATGGACGACTACCTCTAGGGTTTAGAGAAAATATTTCGTCTTAACCTAGTGGCTGCCCAACATGACATATATATAGGCTACAGTAGGGACCTAAAGGCAAATAAGTTTCGGGCTCCCAATGTAAATATTAAAACATATTTACATTAATTATAATTCATTTCACTAAAGAATTATAACTGCACTCCTTAACTTATTCGAAATTAAATTTCGAGCTCTTTGTTATTAAATACTTATTAATCTCCCCACGTTAAGATTACTGATACCCGTTGATTAAATTAAATTACTAACAATATTATTTAATCAACATCTGTTAATCTCATTGAGACCTTCCACTTAACTTATTTGATATGTCGGATACAACATTCCACCTACAGGATTTGACATAATCAAAACTTATAAGTATCCAGTATCCTCAAGGGGGTATCATCAATCCCTATACCAGGACGTGAATTCTGTCAATAATTAATATTCACCATACAATTAATGCAGTTATCCAACTCATCGAGATTATTGACCTATAAATATCTCACTTTTTATGAATCAAAATAACTAACAATAAATGCATGTCTCCATTAATTATTTCGGGATTAAGAGTATAAGTATTCATAACAACCATGAGGTATTAATTATTTTATGTGTCAGTATAAAATAATTACCCCAATACGGTCTCTTTTAATACACACAAGTGTACTAGCACAAGAAGTTGGAACTAAACCATTCCCCGTAGTCAAGACAGACCTACTGAAATCGTGTGCTACAATCTTATCGATGGTGTGTCCAACTCCATCTCAGATTGTGAACAATAAGCTTATATTCTACAAGAATTGATGATATGATCTTCTGTGTGTAAGTCGAACTTTACACACCAGATCATCTACTATGTAAAACAAAAGACACCCATGTATAACATTAGAAGATAATATAATGCAAACATAGCTCATATAGATTCTCATTTAAAATGCAATATTAGAATTCATTAATAAATAAATACTAAGGTCTATTACATAAAAGCATGGCTTTTAGTATATATCCCCAACATTTTTCTTCTACAATCACACTTCTTTAAATTGAGCATCTTTTATCATTTTTGTTACTCTATCTATGAATTAGTCGTTAATTTTTTTTTCTTTACACACGCATCATCTGAGTCCTTGAGTCTAATAAATTTAAATGGGCCAACGTACCTAAAAGCTATATATGCCAATATGTTGTGCGTGCACTGTCAAATCTAGTATCCTTTTTTATGCTTAAATCCTAACCATTGATTCCTGACAGGGGGAGAAAAAAAATGGTAAAAGAATTATAAGAGCTCAATGGCATGACTCTAATTAACCATGATCATACCATATCTTAGAGAAAGTTTATAAAAATGTAAGTGACATTCTAACAATTTCAAAAGGGGTTTGCTATTTTAATGTCAGCGGGATTGACAATTTCTAGTCTTTTTAGTTGTCAAAGAAAAAGTAGCATGCAAATCGGAGAAAAGTGGCTGCCAATGGAGAGACCAATGAGGGTCTCTGTCACATGCCGTGTGACATAATTTTATGACAGAAAATCTGCATTTGATCATTTTGGTCTTCCAATATATATCCGACACCGAAATATTGAAGTGTGTTCTTTTGGACACATCAATTGACTGACTTCATAAAATGGGATGCCCCAGTCACCACGACTAGAGACAGTATTGAAACCAACCATCTTCAAATCTAAACATGAGTTGAGAACATATTTTATAAAGGGTATTTTACGGTAATGGACCCGAATATTTAAGATATTATACTAACTGGGATTATACACAGTTGGGGATTAGAAATTATGTATTAGTATGGGAATTATTTGTTAATGTGGTGATTGAGGATTATATATAATCTTTGAGGATTACATGTTATGGTGGGATGAAGCTAATAATCATAACATGGAGTTATCTAGCAATTCAAAGGATTACATAATCTCCAATCTTTGAGGATTAAGATGTTATTAGCTTCATCCTTTGATTCCAAGCATAGTTATCAGAACCGGACCGGACATCGACCCGGACAAGAGGCCGGGTGATCGGGTCACTGGTTCAACCACCGGGTCAACGGTTGGACCGCTTAATTATAAAATATATATTATTTTAAATAAATTTGAGATTTTTACAAGTATATGAATGTAATAAGGTTATATTTTATATATTGCATTATAATGACAACAAATAAAGCATAGCCTAGTGGTAAAGGCTCCCATCCTCTAGGTTGGGAGTTCAAACCTCAAGGAATGTAACTTTCTTTAAAAAAAAATTGGATTATTAAATGACCGGTCCGACCGGCCGGTTCACAACGGTTCAAACGTGTCACACCGGTTCAATCACTAACCCAGACCGATTAGGGGTCTGGTTCACCGGTCCGATCGGTCGGACCGATTAGGGGTCTGGTTCATCAGTCCGACCGGCCGGGCTGGTCCGGGTCCTATAACTATGATTCCTAGGCTCTATTACTACTAAGAAGCAAAGCAAGCTGGAGTTAGCAATTCAATGGATGAAGCTAAATGACAAAAAACTAAAAAGACAAAGCATTGAAACTAGGGAAAATGATCAATAGGACCCTATGTAGGATCTTATTTATCAAGTAATCCAATGAATATGATTCTATATCAATTGCCCCCTACAAGTCAAATTTAAAGTCAACTCGTTGATGTTATTTGTCTATTATACCCCGTTCCTTATTTTTAGCAAGTTGTTTATTATACTTTATTGATTGATGTTATTTATTTGAATTATATGCTGAATATTGTTTGGATATGGTAAGTTATTTTTGAATTTGAATTTTGGTTTAAGATTACTTTATGTTTGCCTCATCATCAGCCGAAGTATACATGGTTCGAAATCCATGTATACATGAACCGTGTATACGTGGTTCGAAAGTCTTTCTATGCTTTGTTCTTTTTCTTTTTTTTTTTAGAAAGCCTTTCTATGCTTTGTTCGTTAATTTTTTTCTATTTTTTTATATAGTTAATACATGTATAAATGTATACATTATTGGTTCCATTTTGAGACATTTACGATCAATGGTCAATATTAGTTTTTGAATTGATTTTCTTTTTTTTTTTGATTGAGTATTTCTTATTTCTCCTGTGGGTAAAGTAAACTTTTGAAATTGAACAAATGTTCAAATTAATTTGTGGTTGACTAAACCTCTTAAAATTTTTTAGTATAATTAAGATGCTTTCAACTTGTATACATGTTAAATATTTATTGCCACTTTGTTGGATATAATATGCGAAAATAACTCGAATTGGTCTTATAATGTGTAACCCACTTGCACTTTCCAACCTAATAAACATCATATATATATCAACAGTTGACAAAAAAAATTAAATTTATACATGTTCTAAAAAATCTATATCATGTATACAACTCATTATTAATCACAAATAAAACTCACCGTTCCATCATCTACCAACACATTTGATATATACAAAGCACCTAGCAAAGGAATGCGCATGACTACTGCACAAATTTCGAAATTGAACACCTGAATAATTGTTTTTTATTCAACATTAAAAATATGTATACATGTATCCTTATATCCCTGGAATTTGATAATCGAAATCCTGTAAAATGCATTCATACCTTCCTAATATAAGCACCAAGCAATACACTGTCAAAGAAAGTTTCAAGCATCAAACCTGTATTACATGCCCATTAAACCCATATGGATAATAACATCTACATAAGGTTTAATCAAATTCAATTAAATATCAATCCCAATACACACAACTTCACAGGTCAATATAATCATATAAACATCTATAGAAACTCCTTCCAATAACACTACAAAAAGCTGTACAAATGTCATTCCTCCCAAATCACTTTTGTTAAAAAATAATTAACCAACCTATTAGTATGAATTCAATTTCCAAACTACAAATTATACATGTCCACAAATAACACCAACCAACTAATTCCAAACAAAATTGAATTTCCATATTGTGTTAAAAATGTAGTATCTACCCATTCCTGTCATTTTATATTAAGTGTAAAACCAAAAAATTATTCAAATCCCTGTTCTATGCAAAATCCTCATCTGTAGAGATGTATTCTTTTCTCTTGTGTGCTAGCCAAGATCTCAATGGATCTTCAACGAATGTACTTATCATCTCAGTACGGAACAAACGAACTTCTGGAATAGAGAAAGTCGCTGGGAGGACAGTTCGTGTAGTTGGTTCCGACACATCCGATGAATTGACATTGAAAACATTTCCTCTCTCTTCCCCATGAGCATGTTCAGACAATAATTTCATATAGAGGCACAGAAACATCCCACAGTCCAGCCTAAAAAAAAATTATCAAAAGCTAGTTAGCAATACATCCAAAAACTGTGTTGTCAATGTAAAATATTTTCAAAATTTAAGTTTGGCATCTATATGTATACAAGAAACAACGCCAAGATTCTCATCCCACTCAAACTCCCACTTCAACCCAAACATGCCAAACATTCTCAACTTCCATTTCAATCCAATCATTCCAAAATAATAAACAACAAGTATACATAACAATGCAAACAACTAAAAATGTTTAAGAAGTACATGTATATAGTGATCGCAAATCATCAACATCAAACTTGTGCTCCTTATTTTCCAAAAGAAATTCACCTTTTCCAGGATTGTAAGTTTTCAAAAATTTTAAAACATCGCGATCGTGCTTTATGCACATGTAATTGGTTACCTTACCATCTATGATTGATTTGATCAATATCCAAAACATCTTTTTATTCAAGGCTCAACAAAACCCAAGAAATAAAAATTTTCCAGAACCTAATCCCACATTTCTACCCAACCAATCCATAAGCCTAATAGCACGTATACAAGGCTCAACAAATCCCAAAAAAAAAAAAATTTGTAGCACCCAATCTCACATTTCTACTCAACTAAGCCACAAGCTTAATAACATGTATATAAGTCTCAACAAAACCTAAAAAAGCCAAATTTTCCAGCACCTAACCTCATATTTTTACCCAACCTTGCAACAAGGCAAATAACATGCATAAATGGTTCAACAGAATCCAAAAATTGAAAATATTTCAACAGCCAACCTCACATTTCTACCTATCCTAGCCGTAAGATTAAAAATGTGTATATAAGGATTAACAAAACAAAAAAAAGCAAAATTTCCAAGCACCCAAGCTCATATTTCTACCCAACCAAATCATAAGCCTAATATCATGTATACAAAGCTCAACCAAACCCAAAAATGGCAAAAATTTCCGGAACCTAACCTCACATTTTTACCCAAACATGCCATAAGCCTTATAACAAGTATACAAGGCTCAAAAAATCCCAAAAAAATCAAAATTTTCCAGCACCTAACCTCACATTTCTACCCAACCAAGCCAAAATCTTAATAACATGTATACAAGGCTCAACAGAACCCAAAAAATAAAAATTTTCCAGAACCTAACCCCACATTTCTACTCAACAAATCCATAAGCCTAATAGCATGTATGCATAGCTCAATAAATCCCCAAAAAATAAACTTCTCTGACACCCAACCTCACATTTATGCTTAACCAAGCCACAAACCTAATATCATGTATACAGGTCTCAACAAAATCCTAAAAATCCAAATTATACGGTACCCATCCTCATATTTCTACCAAACCAAGCCATAAGCCTAATACCAAGTATATACAAAACCCATAAAAACAAAAAATTGAAGCACCCAACTTCACATTTATAACCTGATTGTATCACAATCATACTCTCAAATGATGGTATTACTGTGTTCTCTTATATAAATAATTGTGTAATAATAACTCGTTTTGTATAAAATCTGTATAAAATTGGTTAAAATCTCTTTTTCAAGAAATCTGTGCAGATTGTATAATTACGAAGTCGTCGCCTATGAAGCCTTGATTATCGTCACAAATAAAGAGCATTCCAGAAAAGATCAGCTATAGCCATTGAAGTGCGAAAAGTCTGCAAAGAATTTCTGCACATTCAAAGCAAAGTGCCAACATGACTATCGATAGCCAAGTCTCGCTATCGATAGAGGTACTATCGATAGCGACACTTCGCTATCGATAGACCTTAGGCGGCTGAGGGCTGTCTTAGATATTTTGAGATATTTCGAGGGCATTATCGTCTTTTGTATTTTCCTTCTATATATACACGTGTAAAGGCGACTTAAAGAGGGTTCAAGACTTTTGCTCTGAATCATTACTCTGTCATTTTTAATAGACTTCATATTACAGTTCAATTCTGCTTTTTATTCGGTCATTTACTTTTTCAGCAATTTCTACTTTTTCTGCAATTTTCTTTTTATGCATGGCTCAATTCTCACTTGAGGATTGTTCTTTAATTATACAGTCTTTACTTTCAGCACTTTAATTTTCTGCAATTTTCCTTTTTAATGCATGGCTCAATTCTCACTTGAGAATTGTTCTTTACTTTTAATGTCCTTTTCTTTATTTATTTAAGCCCTTTTCTTTATTTACTTTCGCCATTTTCTTATTTATTTCAGTCACTTTTTCTTTATTTCTTCAGTCATTTACTTTATGCTTTTATTTTACTTTTTCCATCCCGTGAACCCTTAGAGCTTGTCATGGATAAAGGATATTCTCCTCCATTGATGTGTAGCTAATACTCCAAGCTTGGGTGAGGATGAAGTTGGATTCTTTATGCAATTCTATTTTATAAACATCCCTTTATTTGTATTATGTGATTGCATAGTTGTGAAGGTTTTACCGCACACTATCGCTAAATATAATATCATATAATTGTACATCTGTGATTGCAATTATATAATTATGCAATGGTACTTATTGGTATGAATACAAACCAGTATGCTTTATCCCCATTTAAGGTGGATAGCGATATTCCATTCTTTTCAAGGATAAACCTGCCGGTCCTGTATTCATAATCTTTTTGGGACTTCCTTCTTGTAGTTGGATGAACCACAATACATAATTACTATATTGAGGATTTTATAATATAAGTTGTATAATTGATATTCAATGGGCTTCTCACCCAAGTTCCGCTCCTTCCATCAAATTAATCGCGTTTTAACCAGCTTTCTTAAAATTCCGTATTTCCGCTTCGACCCAATCGAAGCACTTTTCACCACCAACTTAATTTGACAATATTCTTTCACTTTAATTAATTATAATAGTCTTTTATTATAAACCTACATATTCCCAGTGGTTCGACACCCGTGCTCACTAGTCGCAATTGAATTGAGATTAACAATCACGCGATTTTATAAATATATTAATCTTGATTATTAACAAGGAATAATCTCCCTTGTTCTCTGAATCGATCATAACCAACCAAGCCATAAGCCTAATAGCAAGTAAACAAGGCTCAAATAAACCCAAAAAAGTAAATTTTTCCGGTACCCAACCTTACATTTCTACCCAACCAAGCCATAAGCTTAATAAAATGTATACATGATTACAATCCCAGTAAAAATCATGTATACATGATTTGGATTCCAAGTAAAAATGTAATCATGTATACATGATTTCATTCCAAGTAAAAATCATCCAAACCCACACCATAAAAATATTTCAAACCCTTTTTTATGTATAGATCATTCATCAAACATGTAGACACATCAAATCGAATGGCACTCATCATAAAAACCCATGACATCTATAAACCCATAACATACATTTATTTATTCAACCACCTCTTTCAAAAAAAATTTAATGCTAAACCCAAACCAGAGAAAGATATGATCTTTCTGTATTCAAGTTTATATAGTGATTCAAAAAGAAATTCAATCATGTATACATGAACTAAATAAACATAAATCTCATGAAAAGCCCTATTTTGATTAAAACCCCTACCTCTTTCAAAAAAATCATAACTTTATAAACCCAAATAACATAAAGATCATAACTTTTCCCAATATTTGTTCTCTATAATGTAAAATATCGGGTTAAACATAAATATTTAACAAGAAACAATTTTCTGACATATGTATACATGTATTCGAACATGTATACACATCTAATCGAACCAATATTGGTCATAAAACCATTATAAAACCCCTAAAACATTCAAATGAATGCAAAAACTTCAAATATTAGGGTAAAAAAGCCAACAAAAACGTAAAAAAAAAAAATCCATAATACTTATTTGACTTCTCGGTTGTTGTATTCTTGCCCTTCGGAACCTCGGTGGTTTGTCTCCTCGCCGCCGTCGGTCGCTTGGTTGTCATGCCGGAGAAGTCTCTGGTTCGAATTTGAGAGGTGGGCGGCCGTTTCAATAAACCCTACATACCCTCCCCTGAAATGTTGGAATGTGTTATGTGAGCCAACTTTCCAATATTCAGTTTCCTATATTTGCGATTGGGAAAAGGGAAACTGAAATCTGATGCTTGCTTGCCAATTTTAATGCATACATGTAAAGGGCATTTTTGTCCACTTCTATAAGAAAGAACCGGATCATTTATCTGAACATTATGAGGGGCCTATTGGTAAAGGCCTATGATATCAAGGTCCTTTTAGTATAAAACCCTTGAAACTAACATGTACGTTTGTCGAGTTTTGAGGTGGATCACGTGAAGCTATTCTTGGAGAATGAAGAGATATGGGTGATTCCTCTCATATAAAGAGGGGAGATGAGCAGAAAAGGGATTTTTTTTCTTTTGGGCGAGTTCTTTGCGAAGTCTAAAATAGTCTGAATTTTCTCTGAGAGTTTTTGTTTTGAGTTTGGTTTGAGAGTTTGTAAAAAAATGAATCTTGTAAAGTTTGTCTATTAGTGAGAGTTTTTCTTTTGTAAAAAGAGTCTGTGAATACATTGTAAGCGAAGGATACTGATGTAAGTATACATTTTATTTCAATAAAATATTGATTAGTTTAATTCCGTATATGCTTATCGGGTTGTATATTGCCATCTCTAAATTCAACCATCATGTATTAGTGGGTCAGAGAGGTAGAGCTGGCAAAATCTGACCCGAATTTGAGCTCACATCATTTCCTCTGCAATGATTATAAGTTATCATTGAATTAAAATAATTTTAATATTTTATATTTAATTGAACGGGATAATTTTACGCAACTTTAATAAGGGTCTGTTTGCGTGATTTTTTCTTAAAATTACTTTTGGAACTTAAAATTCTACATAAGGTCCGTTTGCATGCATTAACTTTTCTTTAAATCACTTTTGGAGTTTAAAACTCTACTTGATCTAAGAGATGATGAGATAATTACTTTTAGACGACTCAAGGGGTGATAGAATTGATGACAAAATTTTCATACTAAGAGTAATTATGGTAAAAGTTCAGTGACTCCAACTTTTGTTACACTCACTTCTAATATGAAAATTTGGATAAATTAAGATATGGTTTGAACATGATTTTAAAGAGATGAAATAATTCTCCAAAACAAAAGTGATCGATTTTTTTAGAAAAAATATTAATGCAAACTGGCTCTTGATTTAATTAATAGATGTGGTGATAATTACTTCTAGACCATTTGAGTGATACTAAGATGGTTAGCAAAATTTTCATACTATAAGTTATTGTCGTAAAAGCTAGAAGCTCTCAACTTTTGCTACAATTGTTTTTAGTATGAAAATTTTATAATATGAAGATATAATTTGAACATAAATTTAAAGAGATATATGTCAAGAGATAATTCTCCAAAAGTGATTTAAAAAAAAAAAAGTCCTAATAGAGTGAGCCATCTCTAAATTTCATAGGTAGGTTTAATTTGAATTACGATTCTTGAGTTTTGAATTAGTTTTATTTTTTAATTTATTTTTAATATGTATTATTGATATTTGAGAGGCAATTTGTTGGAATAGTAAAAATCTCTATTGTGTCCTTTGCAGTTCGGGAAAAAAAAAAAATTAAAATCATCTCTGTTGTGAAGTGTCACTGAATTAAGAATCCCGACTTTGCCCAATATTAAAGATTCATTAGATCATATTTGATTTGACTTATTTCATGAACTTGCTATGATTGGACCATTGAGTAATGGCGTACCGTACCATTAATACATCCTTAAATTTTTGACAATTTAATTTTTAACAAATTATTTTTGAGATTTTTTTTTTTTTTTTTTGGACAAATTGGGTCTGGGGGAGTTGATTTAGCTAGGTAGGCTCCCTAATAAATAATACTCTCTTCGTCTCAATTTATGTGCATACATTAATTAAATGCGTAGTTTAAGAAATACATTAATTTATTTGAGAAAATATTGTGAATTATTATGCTAGCTGTATATTTGTATATATCTTCTGAGTTCAAATCTTCTGGATGATTGGGCTTGAGGGAATTGGTATGACATTGCGACAGCTATACACTGGAAATTACATTTCATTAATTACTATGGAGGTTTTGTTTGGATATCGAAAGTATGAAAAAAAGGAACGAAAAAATAATTTAGAAATAGGGTTGTACAAGGATTCTATATATTTTCTGAGATCCTAACAAAGGCAAAAGTTGAGCATAATCATGAATCCTCATAAGATAATATGAGCTAAGCTAGATTAATTGCATTACAATATACGTGTTCATTATTTCTTTTTAGTTGCTAATCATCCCTTGATCTAGTGATATATATCCTTACAGTCAGGGGATCGAGAGATTTCAGGTTTGAGTACAAGGATCTACTAAGAGAAGTTTAAGGTAGGAGTGAGTTTCTATCGTTTGGTAAAACTGATAATGAAATTTACATTTTCAGCTCATGAAATCCGATTTAGCCCTCTTTTGTTTTTTCCGGAGTAATATAGGTGCAAAATTAATTTTGAAGCTTTTACAAAACTTGATTATCTCTTCTACTTAATCCAATGGTTACATCAAATCAACTAAAACATAAGAAAATTCTTTAACATAACATCAAAAAACTCTCGAAACCAATTCCCCACCTAGTTTTAGCTAGGATTCTTTAGTTTTTAACCAATATAAATACTAGAGCATATATAAACTGAGGGAAAGACTATTGTGAAGATCACAAACACTACAAGGAAAATAGGTATTAATGACACTTGATTTTTAAAGATTATGATAGTTTTTAAAAACTGTCATATGTTAAAAAAATTAATGACGGTTGGATTAAAACTATCATCATATGGATTAAAATGGACGGTTAAGGATGATGGTTTATAAAAAATATCATTTTTGTGCTTATAAAAATGACGGCTCAAAGAAGGACCGTAATCCTTTTATTTTTGGCGCGAAACTAGAAGAGGAGAGTTTAGAGAACCCACGATGCATCTCCCGATCTCCCGATCTCCCGCCCTCTCCCCCATCGTGCTCCATGTCTCTCTCCCTACCTTATCCCGAGTGTTCTGGTTCTTTCCATCTCTTTCCCTCATCGTTCTCCCTCTATCCCTCTCTCCGAACCCAATCTATCTCTGTTTTTGAACTTGGCTCGACCCTTCGACGATCACAACCTGAGAGGCGAGCTCCTGGACCGAGTTTTTCATCACACGGACCATTGATTTCTCTCTCCCATCTCCCTCTCTCTCTCTCTCTAAAGATCTATCTCACAGCATCATCTCTGTTAGTAGAATATTTCATCAAGTAAGTTTTATGTTTTACTTTAATTTTTTCTTTTTTCTGTCTGGTTTGATAATGTGGATGATATAGATTTCAAATTTTTGTTAGGGCTTTTATATTCTAGGTTATTGGGGGTTGGGTAATTAGGGTTTTTATATTATATTTTCTCCCTGTATTTAGGTTGTGGTTTATATCATAAATGCTTTTTTCATGAACCTAAATGATTTCTTACTAAGAGGTTTTCTTCAAGGGTTTGAATTAGTAAGAAGTATAAGTAGGTTTTTTTCAAGGGTTTGAATCAACTGACCATCATGTAAACTAGGAAATTTTTTTTTTTGGGGGGGGG
>JAESVK010052253.1:0-12944 GCA_017140935.1 Hamamelis virginiana | reverse complement strand
GATACATATTTCTTCTATCATTTATTCATGGACCTTATCATATATATGTAAATACATATGATAAGTTGTACCTTCAAATACATATAATATGAAATTGATATGCCCTTTAGGATTGGTTTTAGGGCATACCTCTAACAATCTCCCACTTGCACTAAAGCCAATCACCATAGTATCGTATACTAGTCTTCGCAAGACAAGGCTTCTAACACACACAGGTGTTAAGGCAAAGTAGATTTATGCAAAACTCCTTTTGCATATAATTATTTTCAATAATAGTAATTAAACTAATATCCTCTGCCAACTCTGATGTCCTAGTAAATGAGACCTGTGTTCTCGAAAGAAAACACCATACTCTAGACATTCTTTTAGGCAATTTGTAAATAGCATCCCTTTATAAAATTTCTTTATACATGCAAGTATTTCATTCTTAAACTCTTTTAAGAATATACTTGTATCTATTCAGAATCCCTATTCTGAATCAACAATCAATATCTGCTAACAACCATTTGCAGCATAAATGATATTGACTTAAGTACATAAGTTTTAATCATATGAGTCTCCATATTTCCCAAATATTTTGCTCATATGAAATCCCTCACAAAATCGAATTTTTGAGAGATTTGAATTCCTATAACGATTATCGAATTCACAATACTACGTTAGTATTAAAGTATGTACTTTATAAAGAAAATCAAGAATAATATCGATGACTCGCATGCTCCCACTTTCCTTTTTGAAACAAGGTATCTTATGTATTAAACTTTTTAATAACATAAAATTCCTTTTGATGTTTCATAAAGGTATAGTTCTCAACTATCGTGGAAACATTGTTTTCTAATAACTCTTTATTTGAGAAAACAAACTTTTGAAGTTTATTTGAAATATCTCATATTTCCAAATAATTTCCAAACTTAATCGTTTAACATTTTTAAGGTCAATTAGTAATATAAGATTCAACCAAATATTCTCAATATTTTTCTTTTAGTTTTACTTCATATGAATCATTTGAACTCTTCAAATATTCATAGTTTTGAATCATTTGAACGCTTTCAAACATTCAAATAGCTATGAAGTATACAAACTAAAATTTAAGGTTTATACATCTTATGTATTATCCTTTTTAATCTCCTTATTAAATAAGGTGATTGGTTCATATTAATTAATGAATCAAAATTCATTTATTAATGTGATCCTTAAGGTTGAATCCTTATATATCATTTCATGCATTTATTCAAAACATTCATAAAGAGTATAGAACTTTAAATCAATTGCCAGAAATAATCTAAAATATCCAATATCATAGATTATCTGTTTTAAATATACAAAGTATTTAAAAACAAATAAAACTTCGATTAAGAAGTCTTAAAACACTCGGCAATATTAAGAAAGTTTCTATGAACTCTAAATAAACTAATCAAGTATCAAGTTTCTATGTTAAATGTATCAACTGTTGATTCATTTCCAAACAAAGAAAGTTTGATATCTACTTGATCTTCCGCTTCCATTTGTTTCTATATACAATCGTATTGTACTATAAAACATAACTAGGTATCGGATACCATAAGCAGAATAATACTAATTCTTAATTAGTAAATGAATAAAGCATAGGACGTACCATTAGAAGAACCATTCTTCAAACTAGGTACTCCTTGCAGTTTCTCTTCCAATGACATAACTTACCGCACTTGAAACTCTTTTCTTTTAGACTTCTCTTTCTTAATGTTTCATTTTGGCTTATCATGAGACTTCTTCTTCTTTCCCTTGCCCTTAGGTTCGGTCTTAGAAATGGAAGTTCCATTGATAGCCAAAACATTCCCTTTGGGTTCCTTTTTCAAGGTCTCCTAACAATCACTAGTATATTCATCAAATCAGTGAGGGAAAGATTTAGATGAATTACTTGTGACTTGCAGGAAGGGAATGAAGCAAGATGTCAATGCTCCTATCAGCAGTGATCTTAACACTTAAGATCATGCACCAAGTGAATGTACTAGATCATCTTGAGACAGAGCTCATTAACAGATATCTCATTCATTATCTTATAGGAGAAGAGTTCACTAATAGTATTGTACTTTACAATTCCATTCTGTGAACCACAAGGTTCCCTCAGATGTACCATACATCATTGTCAAGTCACTTACTATAAGTGTCTTTCTTCTCCTTGTATGCCCCCTTATGTCAAAACATTGGGGCATGGGGCATTGACCACGTAGTCTATTTTATCAGCGGCTAAGACTCGGTTTCTTAAACCAGTCTTGGAAGTTTTTGGACCAGTTAAACGATTGTCATTTAAATATTCTAGAGAGTAGGTTTAAATGAGCTATCTACAATAGAAAATAATAATAAATTTCATATTAAATAAACATAAAAAAATTTTGGTCTTTAATTTCTATGTTACCTCCCACTATTTTGTTCAAATCCCATACACCCTAGGATGAGACTTGGGAATTTCAAAAGATTGAATTTCCATAGTAGGGATTGGGGTCCCATTAAGAATTAGTAGCCTCACATAATAGGTTCTTGGATACTAACCCTTAATGAGTGGATAACTCTTATCCTAATGCTTCTAAAGCAAATTCCAATCATCCTTTAGCCTCTAAATTGTAGTATCCTCACATAATAGGTTCTTGGATAGTACTCTTTAGTTAAGTCACACCCATCATTCGCATAAGTATGGTCAATTGAATGTTGTACCCCTCACATAGCAGGTTCTTGGGATACACCATTATCGCACCTTATGATATCCAATATTAAAACAAGACAGTATGAACCCTCAGGATGAACATGTTCCCGCATATCTGCAGCCAAACACATCCACCTTAAGAATCCACCTATCATGTAATGATGGGAGGCTAGGATAAAGCTCAAGGCTTCTTCCTTACAACTTAATTTTGAATTAAAAGGGGTTTTGTAAAAGGAGGTCTCATTTAAAATAAACATACATCACATGCATCACATATATATCAAACATACATATTATGTTTAGACCAAGCTTTATTATTAGTTCTCGATTATCCTCCCACTGTCCTTCTAGAGGCTATGGTGGATTCATCTCGAACATATAATAAATTAGGTCTAGGCCCTAACTAGCATACATCACATATATAAATGGGCCTTTGGTATGATTATGGACTTTCAAGGTGGGTTCAAGCTTTGAGCCAAAAAGATGAACCCTAGGTCTAAAGTGTGGGTTGGTGATCGTAATAAAAACCTATGTAACTATTACACAGCGACAAAACAAATCTTATTCAAGATCTTGATGTCCTTGCCAAGTCCTTCTCAAGTCCTTGCTTTTCCTCTCGAACAAGATTCCACCATGCATCTCGGGTCCACCACTCGCCTTCTTGAATTGAAAAATACAATTTATAAAAGAAAGAAGGGGATTAAGGGAAAAAGGGGATACATAGGGATAGAGAAGGAAAGAGGCATGCAAGCCTCAAATAATTACATCACCTTATTTAAACAACTTTTAAATACAATCCCAAAAATAAACCATACACATCACATGCGGCCAATCTCATCTCATTTAATTGGTCTTTAAGTCCATAATCACCCATTCACAATTATACAATCGCATTGCATAAAAAGAAAGCAACATACAGTAAAAGGCAATGATGGCAATGGCATATAATTAATTAAAGTCATGTTATTATTATCTCATAACAATAACAAAGATATTATCATTATCTTATAATAATAATAAAGTCCTTTTAATCTTATTAAAAAGGATTCCATCATATCTCATATGACTAAACTAGCTTCTTTCTTAAAACAAGTAAAACCCCTAATTGTCACAACTAGGGTTTTAATTATACAGAATTTAATTTGAGAAATTATCCTCACAATTCCTACCATGCATTTAACACTTTAATATGCCTAGTAGATTAATCACTATTAACCTACAATGGTGGAATAAATAATAACTCAAAATGAAAATTCTAAGAAAGAAACAATTTCTGTTTTTCAACAAAAATTTCAGAATTCAGCTACTGTTTTAGGACTAATCTTTCCTATATTAAAACTACCTTTTGATATGTGAGAATACTCTATTTCACAAGGATTTTCAGTCCTCTTTCAAATGGCATAGGTCTCGTTTCGTGATTCCAACGTTTGGCATCACTTTAAAGCATTTTGTGACCTAAACTCCAATCCATGACAGATTCTGGAATTTCTTCACAAATGGCTTTATGGGGCCTAACCTAGAACGAATTTAAGTCATGGGAATACTTCAATTCACTAGGTTTTTCAGTCCTCTTTCCAATGGCAGGGGTCTCATCACTTGATTCCAACGTTTGGTATCAATTTAAGGCCTTTTCCGATAGAGAGTCAGAATTTCCAGATTTGACTCTTAATCACAAAAACCTTAATACGGCTAACCTAGGTCATAACAAATCATGGGAACTGTTCCTAGACTTTGTTAAGACCTTATATTAATGAAGTCGATAGGTGGCATGCTTTGAAAATCAATAAAACCATTTTTCATAGATTTTACAAAACATACATAGTTGCTGCCCAGAAATTACAGCAACCTTGTTTAATTTTAAAACGATTTTAAAATTAATCCAAACAATATAAAATCATGTCAAAACGATTTTAACATGTTAATATATCATTAAGCAATAGCCCTAAATCATTTTAAACAAATTAAAATGTTAATACATCACATGTATTGCTCAAACTCTCAAGAACACCAAAAGGGGTTTTTATAAAACAATTTTTCTTCAAACCTACTTGTTCTTCAATTTTTGATTTTCAAAATATTAAGAATAATTTTGAAAATACTATAAACGATTTATAAACATATGAAGAACACAAGGTATGAAATACAAGATAAAAAACAAGGGCCATTAGGGTTCCCAACCTTAGTGGCCGTCCACTATAGTGAGATAGAGAGAGGGAGCTAGTTAGGGTTAGGGTTAGGGTTTCTCAAACCTTACCTAATCCTATCAAGTTAGGGTTTCCATAAACCCTAATTAGGGATACCTAATTTCCTAAATTCATATTATTCAAATTAGGTAAGAATCAAATCAAAATAAGATACTTTTCTAAAATTGAACAATTTTAAAATAGGAAACTAGATATTTCAAGATTTGACCTTTAGGGTTTCTAAATTCAAATCAAGAAACTTGCCTATTTTGATTTAGGGTTTCTTAAACCAAAAATCAGCCACCATGCATCTAGTATTAGGGTTTCAAAGAACCCTAATAGCCTCTATTGTTAACCATTAACAAAGCTTTATTAACATATTAATTTAAACAACTTTAAATTAAATATATGCAATCATCAAGATTCAAATTTTAAACTATTTTAAAATAATCAAGAATCATGCAAACATTATTAGGGTTTCTAAAACCCAATAGCCGAATTGCCTAAGGAGTTTAAACCCCAATGGCCGTGAATCCCTTAGGGTTTCCTAAAACCCATAGTTGCCAAGAATGCTTGGGTTTCTAAAACCTAAGCTTATTGTTCAAGTTTCCAAAAAACAAGAACTTCATCCATTGAATCAAGGGTTTCTAAAACTTTAAAGATTCAATCAATACCATTGATTATAGGGTTTCTTAAACCCAAATCATTAAACATAATATTCAAGAACCAAACTAGGGTTTGTAAACCCTAGTGGCCGTAAATCAAAAGGAGAAGAGAGAGAGAGGGGCGGCCACCACATTAGGGTTTCATCAAACCCTTATATCAAGAACATCAAAAGGGTTAAACCCCATGTCCAAAATATATAGGGGGCTGCCTCCATGTGGCCGTGACCTTAGCTAGGGTTTCCCATCAAACCCTAGTTGCCATATTGAACAAAACAATAAACAAAAGGGGAAAATCACCATGGCCGAATTCCATAGGGTTCAAGAACCCATATTAAATCAATTTTAATTAATTATATCCATCATCAAGCCATCAAATATTCATAATCATGCTTGAGTTGGCTCTGATACCACTGAAAGAATATGTGCAGGGAGGATTCGCAGCGGAAGACAAACTATAAAATTTTATAAACAAGAATCCCACCATACATATTCAAGCAGGAAATCGAAACAAGCATCGGATCATGAATAATACAAGTACAAGAATTAAACAACTTTAAAACATTGACTTACTTGATGATTGCCTTTGTTGAAACCTCGATCGCATCCTAGCTTCAAAGTGTATGAAGCCTCCAAGGTATCCACACGAACACAAGACCCTTCAAGCTTCCCGCACTTGTTCAACACTTGAATCAATGCAAGATGGAGAGGGAGAGAGCTAGAGAAATTCGGCCAAGAGAGAGAGAGGAGCCACTAGGGCCGGCCTCCTCTAGGGAATAAAACAAAAGCCTCTCTTTTAATTAGGGTTTGAGTGGACTTGTGCTAGCATGCACCCTCACCTTGTATTTATAGGCAAATACTAGGGTTTCTAATTTTTGCAACTTAGTCCTCCTTAATTAACTTTTAATTAAAGAGCCCAAGTAAGTTACATATAATTAGAAACTAACCCCTCTCCTAACTTAAAGAACTCACTTGTGTCCTTATGTGTGTGACCCTTTGGGTTCATCCCAACCTAGCAGTGGACAGGGACATCTCTATGTCTCCTAAAATAGAAAGTTTCTATTTTTAGGTTCAATTGGAATAATTCCAATTATGCCCTCATTGATAACACTTTACCAATAGGCCTACACTGGTCATGAGTGACATCTAGCAACATATCATGACGTACCCTAGGTGTGGGTGAATAGCGAAACCATATGAACCCTTCATGTTACTTAATCCTTCATCCCCTAATGTCACTGTTAAGATATTCAGGCATGGTTATTAAGTCAAACCATATCTTAACAACTTGTTAAATGTTCCACAAAATATAATTCTCAATAAGATAAACTCATGAAACACTTTTCACAGTTT
The DNA here is from genome assembly GCA_017140935.1 of Hamamelis virginiana. Taxonomy (NCBI): domain Eukaryota; kingdom Viridiplantae; phylum Streptophyta; class Magnoliopsida; order Saxifragales; family Hamamelidaceae; genus Hamamelis; species Hamamelis virginiana. Next base: position 6,066 of record JAESVK010052253.1, on the reverse strand, counting down.
ACCTATCACCATGGCCATGGATTTCACACTGAGAATTATCTTTGTGAACGAACCTTGACATTCTCTCTCATCAAAGATGAAAGTGATGATTCCTTCTTGCGCACTCATTTACCTTCATACATAACCCTACTAGAGCCAATGAGTACCGATTACACCCTTGTGGTTAAGGATGTACGAGATACTATCAAACTCAAGTGACCTATGCATAAGATAACTATGGTGCCTCAGGTCTAAGGATTACCAAATCAATGGTCTTAACAAAAGAATATTCTTTTGACTAATCTCCATAAGAACATTCTTGCAGATCATGTTCAGTGTACATATTCTCTAATATGCACCCACAGATTAACTATAGTGTCACTACACCGATAGGAAAGACTACCTATCCTCCCATTGGAGCCAGTTTAAATCTGTGCTACTCTTAACGGTTTATTAAATATCCACTTTAATAAACCTATGAGTAGGAACTCGTTTAGAATAAATGTGTACTAGAAATATGAGTCTCCATATCTCAACAACTTTGAGATACATATTTCTTCTATCATTTATTCATGGACCTTATCATATATATTTAAATACATACGATAAGTTGTACCTTCAAATACATATAATATGAAATTGATATGCCTTTTAGGATTGGTTTTAGGGCATACCTCTAACAGAAGATGCTCTGGCTAGTGGGGCTCTCAAGGCCGAAGAACCTTTCAGAAACCGCCAACCACCTCTCAACCGCAAACCCAACCCTGAAGTCAATGCCATTGCCCAACCTTTTCAGGCTACCCAATCAAACCGCCCATTCCAAGCTAGAGAGCCAGCCCGCCAATTCACCAATCTATACATGTCCCTGGAACGTGTCCTTGAGAAATTGAAGGCACGTGGTCTCCTTACCCCTTTGGAACCCCGGCCTCTTCTAGATCCATTACCCAGAAACTTCAAGGAGAATGAGTATTGTCAGTTCCACCAATCTAAGGGCCATCACACCAACCAATGCATGCGCCTTCGCCATGAAATCCAAGACCTCATTGACAAGAAAGTCATTGCCCCACCAAATCCGCCAAGTCAACCAAATGTCACCAGTAACCCTCTTCCAACCCATGCTGTACCACCACCATCTCAAATCAATGCTCTGGGCCTCGACGACCCAAAAATTCGTCACCCAATCCCCCATATGTCCCACTCAAAACTACCTTAACCGAAGCCTTTTACCAAGCCCGGTCCCAAGGCCTCATTACCCCACTCATACCCCGCTTCCATAAGCCTTTTTGCCAGTACCACAACATCTTCGGGCATGACACGGAAAATTGCAGAGTTTTAGGGAAACTGATTCAGGATTTACTTGATGATGGAGAGTTATATCAGTATGAAGAACCTGAGCAACCTGAAGTTCTCGAAGAAGCTCCTAGAAGTGGGAATTCTCAACGTCAGTTGAAGGAGAGATATCTAGCGGGAGACCCAGAGGTCGGATTGTTAGGAGAGTCGAGTGGTAAGTTCGATTATTATGTGCTCTATTCATCGAGAAAGATTTCTGATGAACCTATCATTCCAACAGGGTGGGATGATTAGCCTACAGAAGTTGAACCAGATATTCCTTCTTCACCTGAAGAGTTGAGTCAGGATATCTTGCGGGAACAGTTTGAGAATAGGACCTCTGCAGTCGCTAAGGTCACTGGAGAAGATGGAGAAGTTGTCTACCATACTACTTACCCTAGATCCCCATGGGTTGATTCCCACAAATGGCCTAGTTCTGCCTATGCATCCACTGTTGCTAGTGATTTGATCAGTATGATTGAGTGGGAGGACCTCATGAACACACCTGAGACGATAGAGAATCTATGGGCCAGTGATGAGGGAGTAGACCATCTGACTCGAGGCGGACGCCATTTTAAGCCAGCTCATTTGGAAGCCAGTAATCCGTTAGGGGAATTAGAGAAGGGTCAGCGATCAGATGTCATAGAAGAAGAAGAAGAGATATTGAAACAGTTGAAGAGAACACAGGCTAACATTACCATTTGGGGATTGCTCATGGCTTCGCAGAAACACAGGCAGACAGTGCTTCGTTTGTTGAATCAGGTGCAGGTTCCTATTGATACGTCCCCTGAGGGTTTGGTAGGTTTGGTAAATCCGGTTCATCATGGACCATCCATCTCATTTACTGAATCTGCCTTACCCGAGAGTGGGAGTAATCATCTGCAAGCTTTGTACATCACTGTGGATATTTTGGGAAAGAGAGTTCCTTCAGTCTTGGTTGACAACGGATCAGCATTGAATGTGTGTCCGCTCAGTACTACTACTACATTGGGGATTGAACCATCTGAGTTTTCGCCATCAGGACAGACTGTCAGGGTTTATGACAACACTCGCAGAGAAGTGGTGGGAATGGTGACTCTTCCAGTTGTTATTGGGCCAGTTGAATTCAAAATTGATTTTCAGATCCTAGATGTGCCAGCCAGTTTTAATCTGCTTTTGGGAAGACCGTGGATCCATCCAACCGGGGCTGTACCGTCATCACTTCACCAGAAAATCAAGTTTCCACACCAGGGGTCAGTGGTCACTTTGAAAGGGGATATGGAGATGAACCGAAATAGTCGAGTGCCAATCTGTGAGATCAGCCAGGAGTCATCAGAAGTGCTACTGTCAGGGTTCGAGTATGTACAGGCTATCGAAGGAGAGCCCGAGCAGAGGGAGTTGATACCACTTGATTATAATCCTCATGGGAATCTGCATGTAGGACAGATCATGAAAGGAATGGGATTCTTCCCTGGAATGGGGTTGGGCCGAAGGTTGCAAGGCATCGCTGAAGTTTCGAAGTACCCATCTGCTATCCATCCTTATGGGTTAGGTTACAAACCTACTAAGGAAGATAAGAAGATGATGGCTCAGAGGAAGAAAGAGAAAGACTCCGCGAGGGCGAAAGGACGAACCCTTAACTCAACCCTTGAGCCATACAGACCAACTTTGAATGGGGCTTTCGTCAAGGAGGGTGATGACTTTCCATATTGTGGTTTCCCTGAACCGTGCTACCTTGAGGACCAGAAGATCAGTGTACCTGGGTTTGAGATTTTCTTCAGTGATGAATGGTGTTCTCCTATTGCTTCAGTGATCGATGATGCTGTTACTAGTGAGACTGGTAAGAAAGAAAGGGATTGGGTTGAAGACCTTGATGCTGGTGCCATGACAGATATGTTCGAGCAAGCGGTTCTGTGTCTCGAATTGCATACTTATGAAGTCGGGGCGATCTACCCAATTGAACCTACAACTCCACCCTTATCAAATTGGGGCTTTGAAGATTGTCCTTTCATCCATGATTGTGAGGAGATCGAGTCACTTCCATCTGATGATAACTTGTAGGTGTCTTCAGTAGAATAGGATTTCCCTGCTTTTTCTGTAATAGTATAAGATTTCCTTGTTTTCAATAAAAAACCTCAACCTCATTTGAAGAGGTACGAGTGTCGGTTTGTTTCATCTTCTGTGTTCTGTTATTCAAATTTCAATCAATAAAAGAAGTATTCATTCTCTTCTCATCTCCCTTGCAGTGTCTCTTTTTTATCATCATTGGATTTGTATGGCATGAATATAGACCCGCGAGAGGATGTTCCTCCTGAGCTCGACTAGCAATATGGAAAGGGGCACGCTCAACCTAACATGGATGAATTAATTTCAATCAATTTAGGGACGGATGAATCACCTAAAATAATTAAAATTGGATCAACACTGTCGCCGCAAGAGAGAGAATCATTGGTAGAGGTTTTGAGAGAGAACATTGAAGCTTTCGCATGGTCGTACCAAGATATGCCAGGCATAGATCCCGACATTGTGCAACACTTCATCCCCACTGATCCGAACATGAAGCCAGTCAAGCAGAAGCTGCGGAGAATGAAGCCAGAATGGGCCTTGAAGATTAAGGATGAGGTGGTCAAGCAGATGAATGCCGGATTTCTGCAAGTAGTGGAGTACCCAGAATGGTTAGCCAACATCGTTCCAGTGCCTAAGAAGGACGGTAAAGTACGAATGTGTGTTGATTTCAGAGATCTCAATAAGGCGTGTCCTAAGGATGATTTCCCTCTGCCTCATATAGATGTATTGGTCGACAACACTGCTGGCCATGCACTCTTGTCTTTTATGGATGGCTTTTCGGGTTACAACCAGATCAAAATGGCTTCCCAAGATATGGAAAAGACAGCTTTCATTACGCAATGGGGGACATTTTGTTATCGGGTTATGCCCTTCGGCCTTAAGAATGCTGGCACGACATACCAAAGGATGGCTACCACGCTGCTGCATGATTTGATTCACAAGGAGGTGGAAGTGTACGTAGATGATATGATTGTGAAGTCTGTGGATAGGGAATGACATTTAGCTGCTCTGAAGAAGTTCTTTGAAAGAATTATCAAGTACAAGCTGCGTCTGAACCCTCAGAAATGTGCCTTTGGAGTGACTGCTGGAAAGTTGCTTGGTTTTATGATCACACAGAGAGGGATAGAAGTAGATCCAGGAAAAATCAAAGCCATCATGGAGATGCAACCACCAAAGACAGAAAAGGAAATCCGGGGATTTTTGGGAAGAATTCAATTTATCAGCCGTTTCATAGCTCAGTTGACAACTATCTGCGAGCCGATTTTCAAGCTGCTAAAGAAAGATGTACCGACTAAGTGGAATGAGGAATGTCAAGAGGCATTTGATACCATCAAAAGGTATTTGAGCAACCCACCAATACTGGTTCCCCCGCGACAAGGTGAACCGTTATTACTCTACTTAACTGTCACCGAAACCGCGATGGTGTTAGATATGTGCCCTAAAACCAATTGTTCTGTTGAATTTAGGGTTTTATATTTCATTATTATATCTTGCATGGATCTTTATTCATTTATGATATGGCTATTTTTATCATGTAAACTTGTGTTTAATTACTGTTCATGATAAAGTCCTTGGATAGTATGATAGAGAGTTATATCTCAAGTGTTGAGATAGAGAGACTTATAACTCTCAAGTACTTCTATCCTAAACTGGTTCCTGATCATAGGTTTATATATTTGGACGATTATAAACAGTTAAGATTAGCTCAGGTTTTACTAGCTCCATGGGAGGATGGTGAGTCTCGAACCATCTGTGTAGAGACACTATAGTAAACCTGTGGGTGCTTGTTAGAGAACAGGTACACTGAACGTGACCAATTTGAGTACAGCTTATGGAATTCTATTTGTATGTCAAAGGCTGCTCATGTGTATAGTCACAGTTGTAATCCTTAGACTTGAGACACCACATGTTATCTTATATATGAATTGCTAAAGTTTGATAGTATCTCGTACACCCTTAATCATAAGGATGTAATCGGTGCTCATTGGCTCTAGTGAGTTATGTATGAAGATAGGTGAGTGTGCAATAGAGGATCACCACCCTTAATAAGAAAGGGCGAATGTCTTAGTTAGTTCACAGTTACTATCTCAATGGAGTCTTTGGCCAAAGCAGAAGGTTGCCAAGAAAAGTGTTTCAAGGGCATACCTAATTGAGATTATAATCTGGTGAATTAGTAACGCATGATTAAGTTAGGGTTTGACATGAATCCATACCCAACTAACTTAATCGAGACATTGTTTGGTGAGGGATTATTTATAGCACGAAGGGTTCATTTACATGTTCGTATATTCACCCACACCTAGGGTACGTCATGACATATTGCTAGATGTCACTCATGACTAGTGAAGGCCTAATGATAAGGGTTATCATTGAGGGCAAAATTGGAATTGTTCCAATAGAACCTAAAAATAGAAAGTTTCTATTTTGGGCGACATTGAGATGTCCCCTGCCACTACTAGGTTGGGATGAACCCAATGGGTCACACACAAAAGAACATAAGTGAGGTTGTTAAACTTGAGAGAGGGTTACATTCTAATTGATATATGTTTGGTTTTAATTAATTAAGGGTTAATTAATTAATAACCAAAAGGATATCTAATTCAAGAATGAGGATAACCTAAACGGGGTTTATGGTCATGCTAGCACTAGTAACCAAACACCCTAAGAAGAGGAGGGGCTTATTTAAAGAGAGTGAACCCTAGCTTTCAAAAA
>JAESVK010052241.1:0-12435 GCA_017140935.1 Hamamelis virginiana | reverse complement strand
TCTGCTTGAGAAGCCTGCTTTGTCCTATAAAACAGCGCGGTGGTTATTGTTATTGTCAGAATTCGACATTCAGTATGTACTGCAGAAATCAGTAAAAGGAAGAGCTATAGCAGAACACCTGGCACAATGTGCTACTTCACAAGCAGACAATGGCAATTACCAGTTCCCAGATGAGGAGATCCTTGTGGTTGAGAAGAAGATATGGAAAGCGCACTTTGATGGAGCATTGAATAGGAAAGGATGTGGTATAGGAGTCCGTCTGGAAACGCCAGAAGATGTGATGATACCTGTGGCAGTGAAACTGAACTTTAAGGCAACCAATAACATAGCTGAGTATGAGGCTTGCATTTTAGCCTTGGAATCAGCATTGGCCTTGGGAGTAGAAGAGCTCGAAGTGTATGGGGATTCAGCCATTATCATATGCCAAACTAGAGGAGAATGGAAGACTAAGGATGAGAAGCTGCTGCCGTATCACGATTATCTAGAGATACTGGTGAAAGAATTCCGTCAAATAAAATTCTTTTACCTGTCTACGCAAAAGAACAAGTTTGCGGATGCCTTAGCCACTCTAGCATCCATGGTAGAGATCCCAATAGAAGGGGGAATAGCACCAATGATCATTGAATCTAGAGAAGAACCCATCTACTGTTGCGCCCTAAGGGAAGGAGAACTAAACGATGAGAAGCCGTGGTATCATGATATTCAGCAGTATTTAGAAAAAGGGAAGTATCCGCCAGAAGCATCCTATGTTGACCGAAGAACTTTGAAAAGGTTGGCTAGCCAGTTCATCTTGTGCAGTGGGAGATTGTATAAAAGGTCTTTTGACGGTGTCCATCTCTTGTGTGTAACAGAAGATGAAGCAGAGCAAATTATTCAGGAAATACATGAAGGGGCTGGGGCTCCACATATGAATGGGTATATGCTTGCGAAGAAGATTTTGAGATTGGGTTACTATTGGTTGACCTTAAAAAGTGATTGTGCTAAACATGTTAAGAAATGCCATAAGTGCCAGGTGTTTGCAAGTGGTAAGCATCAGCCATCCATGCCACTCACTACCATGTCATCACCATGGCCATTTGCAACATGGGGCATTGATATCATCGGCAAGATCACTCATGCAGCCTCGAATGGGCACGAGTACATATTGGTGGCCATAGGTTACTTTACCAATTGGGTAGAAGCAGCGTCGTACAAGACTTTGAATGCTAAGCAGGTTGCCAAGTTCATACAGTGCAACATCATCTATCGGTATGGAGTGCCACGTGAGTTTATTTCAGACAATGGGCAACATTTCAAAAAAGAGACTGAGGAGCTTCTTAAGAAATATGGTATAGTACATCACCATTCCTCTCCTTACCGTCCGCAGACTAATGGAGCAGTAGAGGCAGCTAACAAGAATTTAAAGACTATTTTGAAGAAGACCACTGATACATACAATGATTGGCATGAGAAGTTGCCTCTGGCATTGTGGGGCTATCGCACATCCATTAGGGCGTCAACTGGGGCTACGCCTTACTCGTTAGTGTATGGTATGGAAGCAGTGTTGCCAATTGAGTTAGAGATACCTTCACTAAGGGTAGTTATGGAAAGCCAACTAGCAGAAGTCGATTGGATGAGGGATAGATATGAGCAGCTGTCACTAATTGACGAGAAGAGATTGAAGGCCCTATACCATGTTCAGGGTTATCAGAGAAGAATAGCTCGAGCATTTAACAAGAGAGTTAAAAACAGGGGCTTAAAGAAAGGGGATTTGGTACTCAAAGAAATCAGAATGCCAATTCATGATCCGAGAGGGAAGTTCAAGCCAAGTTGGGTGGGACCCTACATCATCAAAGAGATATTATCAGGCGGAGCCGTGCGTCTTATGGACATAGATGGGATCGAATTCTCTCAACCTACCAATTTGGATCAATTGAAAAAGTATCATGTATAAATAAAAATAAAAAATAAAAAAAAAGCCCGCTAGGTAGAAAACCTTAAAAGGCTGCTTAGGCAAAAATTAGGGCAAAAGCTCACTAGGTAGAAAACCTGCAAAGGCTGCCTAGGCAAAAAGTAGAGCATCAAAAAAAAAAAAGCTTTTCAATTGATCCCATGAACTACAAGGACCTGATTCTCCAAGCATTCAAAATAAGTCAAAGTTTTATGAAGAAAAGAAATATTCAAAGGATAGAGATATGTAGGCAGCCCATAAAGTTACCTTGGGTGCGGTCCAATTCTTTAAGGCAAAACAACCCTGTGTTTGATTTCAATTGTAATTATTTGCAGTCATATATTCAAAAACTAAAAAGATAGAATTCTTTTATTCATGAAATGAAGAGAAACCTTTCAAAGGTCTATTACATGTCATATGATTCTAATTCCATTCATTCTAAATAATAAAAAGAATGGGAATTATATTTCAAAAGTTCTATCAATTCCTTTGTTCCTTCCTGGAAATTTCTTCAGGGTCATCATCTCTTCTTCTCTTGTAAAGTACCATTTGCAAATTATTAGGTGGAAGTGACGAAGTGTCCCCTCGCTCTTCAGATGAGAGACTTTCGATAAGTCCTGAAATCCTAGCCTTCCTTTCTTGTCCCGAGTACCCATATCCTGAGATAACCATTGTTTATAAACCTCATCTAGTTCAAAAGGCCCATGAGAGAAATCAATGTGAGTTGTGTGCAATGCAGATGGCCACCTTGACATCAAAGCCTTTACCACCGATTGAGAGATCGCCTTGGAAGTGTAAGTATGCTCTGAGAGAGATGGAATCGTCTGTTTGGTCCCCATTTGGCGAAGCATTCGGGTTGCCCAATAGAAAGAAGTGTGTTTCAGCCCTACCAAAATCACCGCAGAATAACCTGGAGAATGGAGCAGATAATGGCCAGAACAGCTCCAGTCATGTACATACCACTCGATGTCATCCCAAGAGAGAGTAGACAGAAAAGTCAACCATTCTATTAAAGTATGCTCTCGAGGCAAGGTAATAGCACAGCGATGATAGGAAGCATGGTTGGAAGTACCATTGGAAGGAGCGATGAATTTGAGCCTCTCAATTAATCACATTTGCAGTAGAATGGGGCTACCTTCAAAAGGAACCTTGGGGTCGGAGTACAGTTTGTCTAAACCGTTCAGAGTTTCGGCGAGGACCATGGGCATCATATTTTGAGATGTGGAAAGGGGTAAAACTAGCTCACACAATTCTAATGGAACCAGGAAAAATCCAGTATAGAAGAAAAATTGCCTGAGAAGGCATAAAACTAAAGTATGTTGAACGGGCCGTGAAGTGGTGAATTGATTCAAGCCAGGGTGAAGAAAAGAAGTAGCTAGTTTTAGAAGATTAAGGTTGGTATCTTCAATGAATGTAGAAGCATCTCCTTCAGTGATCTCAATGAGAGAAGCGAGAGTTGTTGTGTACTTACGCCGAATCTGTGGGAAGATGAAAGGTCCTTTAAGTGGAATGGACGTGATCGCGCAGAATTCCTCCAACAGTGGGCATATTTCCTCATAGCTGAAGTTGTAAACATGAATCGTGGGATCCCAAAAGTGGCTTGCAGCAATGAGAAACGTGGTTTCTAGCTTAATTTGTTGAAGAGAGAAACATGCATTCAAGTTGTAGCGAGCGAACACCTTCTTGTCTTCCTTCGTCATTCTCGCCATGAATCTTTTCAAAACCTGGGGGAGAGCCTCCATGATGCTTAAAACTATTGTAGGATGGTTGTAGAGGCTGCTAAGGGTTCCTTTTTATAGGCCTAGGTCAGGTTTGAAGAGAAATTAGAAACTGAAAAGGCCAAAAGTTGGAAACTGCTCAAAATAGGCAAAATAGGGTGGGCCATTACGGTGACCGTCTTAAGCAGGACGGCCAACCGTCCTGGCTTGGATGGTCACCAGGATTTGGCCACCCAATTTTGCCGATTTTGCTTGTTTTCGATTTTTTTTCTAGTTTTTGTGCATTCGGGGCCCCGATTTTGATTTTTGTTGACTTTGTTGCTATTTACAAGTTTTAAAACATTGGTATTAGTTCAATCATGATCAAAAGTGAGAGAATTAATAGCAGTGAATGAGTTTTAACAGTGCACATACACTTTTAGAGAGAAGAAAACTTGTTTTGGTACAAATGTTTGCAAATTGCATATGATTTTCAAAGTGAAACCCCATATCTCATAAAAGATTGGTCAACGTCTTCGAGAGCTCCTCCTTATCCCTCTGCTAGATCCCTCTCCAGCTGAAGAATGACGTGGTGGGTCAGGTGCCTGAAACGGTGTTCACAGTTTGATCAGTTTGTGAAAAGGGAAGGAAGATGAATTTGAGAATGTGATTTGAAGTTACCTGTTGACGAGTGAGAGCGGAAGTCCTCAAGCTCATCCTGCGAAGGTCACGCCTCATGGCGGTAGTAAGATCGATGTAATCCTGGCAATACTCTTGAGGGACCTGTCAGAAATGAATGATGTCAGTGTATCAGTGGGAATGTGTGTGCAGTTAATTGGTTCAGTGGGAGGTTCACCTGTTCGTAAGAAGGATCTATGTGATATCCCTCATCGACTGAAGGTCGTGAAATAGTAGAAGTCACGAAGTTATCTTCAACTATCATCTCAATGTTCCAGTCTGCAGGTTGCAAGGCAGGAGGCCTATTTGTTTTTTGATCATCATCACTAACAGCAGCTCTAGAGCTTGGACCCCGGGAACGGCGACTCTATGGACATAAAGATGAAGTTTTGTGATTGCATTTACAGAGATGTAGGGAGATGTTTTATTTACAAACCTTTTCAGGAAGTTCTCCAGTCGCTAAGGGGCGCATCAAGAACTGTTGGCAGAAGACCTCATAGCTCGCATCAGAGAAAAGGAAAGCGGAAAGATCCACTCCTCTCTTGGACTCTAACAGGGCCTCACCCTTCAGTTTATCAGTGTGACGCATATTTGCAGGAGGCAGAAAAGGCACCCTAGCTGCATCCATGTTTCCATAGACTTGGCGACAGACTCTTTCACCCAAGTACCAATATCTGCCAGCAGACCCCTCAAATAAGATCCGCCGATGTGTTAGGAGTACGCTTTGCGTGTGGGGGGAAGCCAAAGTAGTCCTCCAGGTACCCCATGGGTCCCAGTTCACCTGAAGATTATGAAGAGTATGAGAGTTGAATTTGGAAGAATTAAGAGAAAGACAATGGTTTGAGATTTTACCTGTTCTGCAGTGAGACCAGCAAGGCTAGCCTTGGCAGCGACATAATCATACCTATGGAGGTTGGATTGTTTCCTGTTGCATGGATCAAAGCGAGCTAGGAATGACCATTGGTTGACCCCCTCTTTCAAGAGAGGACAACCAAGACCCAAGTAAATGAAAGCCCATATCTGTATGAAAGAAAGATCAGGAAATTGATAAAGATATAGAAAGATTCTATTGAAAGACAATTGGGTGAAATCAATACCTGCCATATGAAAGCCAAGCCGCCGAAGTCCTGGGCAGCATCTCGAGATTTGTTACACATGGAGCGATACATAGTTGCTAATGCAGCTCCGCCTCAGTCGTACAGGTGAACATTGTCCATATCATGTAAACTCTCCAGGAAGCCTAGAGGGGCTATGTCTTGTGTACCCACGAAGAAAGTGCATGAAAGCAGATACAGAATGAATGCTCAGGCAATGTCTTTGGGATCCCCTCCTTCCTTTTCACTTTGAATGCTGAAATGATTATAGAGCCAAGAGCGTCTGACTCCCTTTTTGGTTAAAGGAATATTTTCGACACCCAAGGTATTTTGTAAGTACTCTTCATCGATGTGAGCATCGTTGTAGAAAGCGAGTGGTTGGCCTCCAATATGAAGTCGTGAAATCAAGTGGGGTCATGGTCATTTCCCCAAACCCGAAGTGAAATGTGTTGGTGGTGTCCCACCAGAGTTTAGAAAGAGTTATCATAGCCATTCTATCCATGTTGTCGAGCCAGAGAGAATCTAAGAAGAACTTGAAGCCTGCCTGCTCTACAATGGCCTTGGCTTGAGGTTGACGTATCTCTATTAATTCCCACCATTTGATTAGCTTACCTAAGGAGTATCGTGTACGGATTTCGAAATTGGGCTGCATAAGCACATTTGAATTATATTCACACCAAAGCAAATGTTGTTATTTCTAAAGGACCTTTGATTCAAATGCAATGCAAGCATGGCTATTGATTTACATATCATGAAATGAAGTAAAATTTATGCTTTGAATGAACCAAAATGATCAATCCATTCTCAAAAGGTTTTTTACAAAAAGATGTGTGCATATTACATGACACAATTTATTGTCAAAGGCATGGGTGGTGTCACCAAAATCCAAAGTGTTTCAATTCAAAATTGATGATGTTTTAATCAAATTAAACATCATAAAAAAATTTCTAAGATACTTTGTATGTCATGAGAAAACTTTTAAAGGAGAAATTTGAAAATGGTGTCACTTAGGCATTTTATCAAACATGTGATATGCATATTTTCAAAATGATATTTCCAAAGAAGATTGATCATGGCAAATGTTTTCTAAAATCCTACAAAAATCATTGAAACATGATTAGGATATGTTTGATTTGAAAAATCAAGGTTGACTTCATTGAGGCATTTCATCAAACACTTGGTGTGCACCATTGACAAGCTTGTGAAGCTATGAAATGGGGCTCCCATGCTTTTCCCAAAGGTTATAATGATATGAAAATCAACAATCACAACATGCAAACAAGCATTTCAATTCAATCAATTGCATATGAATCAAGAGTTATTGAGGAAATTTAACTTTCATTGTCTTTGGAGTGAATATAAGAAAGGTGTGTTCTAGGCTCCAAGAGTAGAGATGGTGGATAAGAGTCTCCATATGAGGGTGCCTTGTATCTAGCCTTGACTTCCAAGAATGGATACTTTAAGTAAGGTGGAGGAGATTGATTTCTATCCATTTTTGAAGAGAATGGAGTATGTGGGAAATGGAGAGGTTCACACCAAAATGAAAATAAGTTGAAGAACTTGAGAAGATGAAGATGATTTTGTGTTGGCAAGAGTGCAAACCAAAGATTTGGTTGAGTATGTATGGATTGAGGATCAAGAGAGAGAGTTTTGGAGCAAAATAGGCTTAGAAATGCTTAGAATGAACACGAGTGCACATGAACATGTGGGGTTTAAAAAGAACAAAAAATTTTCGGGTCACACATGGTGACCGTCCTAGCCACCAGTGTGCCCCTCTTTGATTTTCTCAAATTTTGTTTTTTCGATCGATTTTTTCCAAAATTAGTTCATGTTTTGTATGAAAATCATCACTAAATGATGATTTTGAATGATGATTCTGAATGATGATTTTGAATGATGATTTTGAAATGATGATTTTGAAAACATTGTATATGGGAGAAGTACCATATAATTGAGGATGTGTTCATGTGGGAGATGTACCATATGAACAATGAGTTTGAAGTTATTTTATGTGAGACATAAAATAACGTTTTGAATTGTCTTATGTGATTATTTTATGTGAGACATAAAATAATGCTTTATATGGGAGAAGTACCATATAATTGAAGATGTGTTCACATGGGAGATGTACCATGTGAACTATGAATTTGAGTTATTTTATGTGAAGCATGAAATAACATTTTGAATTGTTTGAAATTATTTTATGTGAAACATAAAATGATGAGGTGAGATTATTTTATGTGAGACATAAAATAATGCTTTATATGGGAGAAGTACCATATAATTGAGGATGTGTTCACATGGGAGATGTACCATGTGAACTATGAATTTGAGTTATTTTATGTGAAGCATGAAATAACATTTTGAATTGTTTGAAATTATTTTATGTGAAACATAAAATGATGAAGTGAGATTATTTTATGTGAGACGTAAAATAATGCTTTATATGGGAGATGACCATATAATTGATGATATGTTCATATGGGAGATGTACCATATGAACAATGAATTTGGATTGTTTTATGTGAAACATAAAATAATGGTTTGAAAATGTTTATATAGGAGAAGTACTATATAAATAATAATTCTTATGGGAGATGTACCATAGAAATAATGAGTCTGAACTATTTTATGTGAGAGAAGTATCACATAAGATGATAATTTGTATGTGTTTATGTGAGAGATTGTTAGAAGTATGCCCTAAAACCAATCCTAAAGGGTATATTAATTTCATATTATAATATATATATATATATGGAAGGTATAGCTTATCTAATATGTTCTAACATATATGATAAGGTCCATGAATAAATGATAAGAGAGATATGCATCTCAAGGTGTTGAGATAGAGAGACTGATATTTCTCATATACATCTATTCTAAAATAGTTCCTACTCAAAGGTTTATTAAAGTGGATATTTAATTAACCGTTTGAAGAGTAGCACAGATTTAAACCAACTCATATGGAGGATAGGTAGTCTTTCCAATCAATGTAGTGACACTTAGGTTAATATGTGGGTGCATATTAGAGAATATGTATACTGAACATGATCTACAAAGAATATTCCTATGGTAGTTCTGTCAAAGGAATATTCTAATGTTATGTCCATTTATTTGGTAGTCCTTAGACCTGAGACACCATAGCTGTCTTATGCATAGGTTGCTAGAGTTTGATAGTATCTTGTACAGCCTTATCCATAAGGTTGTAATCGGTGCTTATTGGCTCTAATGAGTTATGCATGAAGATGGATGAGTGTGCAATAAGGAATCATCACTCTCAGTTATATGAGAGAGAATGTCAGGATAAGTTCACAAAGATAATTCTCAAAGGGAACTTCTGGCCAGAGTGATAGGTAAATAGTGAAAAGTGTTTCACTGTGATTACCTTATTGAGATTATATTTTGTGGGACAGATATCAAGTTGTTAAGATAGGGTTTGACTAAAACCATACCTATTATCTTAACTGTGACATTAGGGGATGAAGGATTAAAAAACATGAAGGGTTCACATAGTTCTGCTATTCACCTAAACCTAGGGTATGTCATGATATGTTGCTAGATGTCACTCATGATCAATGAAAGCCTATTGATAAAGTGTTATCAATGAGGGAAAAATTGGAATCGTTCCAATTGAACCTTAAAATAGAAAGTTTCTATTTTTAGGAGACATAGAGATGTCCCTGTCCACTGCTAGGTTAGGGTGAACCCAAAGGGTCACACACAATAGAGAGTAAGTGAGTTTCTTAAACTTGTGGGAGGGGAATCCTGTCTTTGATATATATTTGATTTTAATTATTAAAGGTTAATTAATTAAAAGTCAAACTTAACCAAGAATAGGACTACTCTATTCAAGGATGTTTGGTCATGCTAGCACTAGTAACCAAACACTCCTTAAAGAGGAGATAGTTTATAAATATGAGGAGAGGCAACCCTAATCATTAAGTCTTCACATTCTAGGGTTCTCACCCCCCATAGCCGAATTCTCTCTCTCCTCTCCCTCTCCATGCTAGTTTGTTTCACAAGGGTTGTGGAAGACTAGAAGGTTCAAGGAATCTTGCTCTCGTGTAGATACGCTTTGGAGGTTTCATCTCTTTGAAACTTGGAGGAAAGCTACATCAAATAACATTATCAAGTAAGGTTTATTTATGTTGTTAAATATTCATTCTTGTTTGTATGTTTTTATATATACATGACCCCATGCTCGAAAAGATTCTTGAAGGTTTGTGAACATGGATTATTTTATAAAAGAAAAAGTTTTGTTTTTCCTCTTCCGCTGCGAATCCATGGTTTTAATCACAAATCCTTTCAGTGGTATCAGAGCCTAATCAAGCATGGTCATGTATTTGATGATGGCAATCAATGGCAAAAATTAATTAAAAACATGTTTGTGTGGTTTGAGAAACCACTATGTGAATTTCGGCTATGGAGGTTTTCCCTCCTTGTTTTGTTTTATTTATGGTTTAAATGGCAACTAGGGTTTACTTGAAACCCTAGCTAGGTCACGACCAAGAGGGAGGCACCCCTATATGTTTCGGCCACATGGGGATACACCCCTTTGGTGTTTTGAGATTAAAAGGTTTAAACAAAACCTTATTTTTTTTTTTTGGTTTTCTCTCTCTCTTTCTCTCTCAAAATTTCGGAACACCTAGGGTTTGCATTTTTAATGATAAGATCATTAGGGTTTTGTCTTCTTGGTATGTGGATGCTTGGTTGATGATCAAAACCCCACATAAGGTATGTCCTCTCTCTCTTCTCTCTTTCTCTCCATTCGACAAGTAGGGTTTATGAACCCTGGCTTGATTCTTGTTTAATTTTATTTTTGATTTGGGTTACTATAACCCTATAATCAAAGTATATAATTGAATCTTGAATTTTTAAAAACCCTAGACATGATTAGATCATGTTCTTGTTTTTGAAAATATGTTCAAAAGATTGTTTTTAATAAAAACATAGTTTTGAAGGTTCTTAAGGTTCACGGCCATGGGGTTTTACCCCTTTTGATTTTCGGCCATGAGGATGTTTCATCCTCTAGGGTTATGGCTTAATGGGTTTTAGAAATCCTAATATTAGTTGCATGATCTTGATTTAATGATTAAAAGTGTTTAGTTTTAATTCTTGATGCATGCAATAAGTTAATTTAAAATTGTTTAAATTGATACATATTGATGATGCTTGTTAAAAGGTTTAACAATGGCCATTTAGGTTTCTTTAAGAACCCTAATTAAGTTGATGAAGGTGGCTGCAAAAATGGTTTAGGTAACCCTAAATCATAATTGGAAATTTCTTGTTTTGAAATTAGTTTCACTAATTGTCAAATAAGAAAATTCTTTGGTTTCCTATTTTAAGTTTTTCAAGTTTAAGAAAATTTCTTGATTTATTTTTGATTCTTTCTTAATTTGAATAATTTAGTATCTAAGAAAAGAAGGCAACATATTTTGTGTTTTTAGAAACCCTAAACTAGGATTAGGTTAGGTTAAACCCTAACCCTAACCCTAATTCTCTCTCTCTCTCCTCACTCACGGCCACATGGGTTTGGAACCCTAATGGTCGAGTTTTTTAATTTTGTTTTATGATCCTAATGTTCTTCATATGTTTAATAAATGGTTTATGAAGTTTTCAAAATAATTTTATTATTTTTGAAAATTAAAAATGAAGAACAAAGTAGGTTTGATAAAATTTGTTTTATAAAAACACTTTTAGTGTTCTTGAGAGATTAAATAGTTCATGCGATGAATTGATGTTTTTATTTGTTAAAAAACATTTAGGGATGTTGCCTAACAATGTATAAATGTTTTAAAATCGTTTTGGCATGATTTTACATTGAAGAAATTAATTTTAAAATGGTTTTAAGATTATTTTTGGGTTGCTATTTTTCCAGGACAGCAACCACATAGCTTTTGAAAATTCTAAGAAAAATGCTTTCTGGAATTTTTGAAGCTTGCCACCTATCGACTTCATTAATATAATATTAGGTCTTAACAAAGTCTAGGAAGAGTTCCCATGAATTTTAATGACCTAGAATAGCCACACTAGAATTTTTGTGATTAAGAGTCAAATCTGCAAAATCTGACTCTCTGTCGTAAAAGGCCTCTAATTGATACCAAACGTTAGAATCATGTTTCGAGACCCCTGCCATTGGAAAGAAGATTGAAAAACCTAGTGAAATGAAGTGTTTCCATGACTTAGTTCACTCTAGGTTAAGCCCAATAAAGTCATTTGTGAGGAATTTCCAGAATCTGCCATGGTTTGGAGTTCATGTCACAAATCACTTTAAAGTGATACCAAACGTTGGAATTACTTAATGAGACCTATTCCATTTGAAAGAGGACTGAAAATCCTTGTCAAATAGAGTATTCTCACATTTTAAAAGGTTGTTTTAATATAGGAAAGATTGGTCCCAAAACAGTAGCTGAATTCTGAAATTTCTGTTGAAAAATGGAAATTGTTTCTTTCTTTGAAATTTTATTTTGAGTTATTATTTATTCCACCTTTGTAGGTTAATAGTGATTAATCTACTGAGCTTATTAAAGTGTTAATAGCATGGTAGAAATTGTGAGAATAATTTCTCAAATTAAATTCTTTATATTTGAAACCCTAATTGTGTCTTTTAGGAGTTTTATTTATATTGAAGAAATGAACTTATTTTGATCATATGGGATATGATGATATTCTTTTAATGCGATTAAAAGGACTTGATTATTATTATAGGATAATAATAATAATGATATTATTATTGTTATAGGATAATAATAAGGACATGACTTTAATTAATTATATGCCATTTGCCATCATTGCCTTTGCTTTTGTAGCTTTTGTTTATTATGCAATGTGATTGTATAACTGTTAATGGATGATTATGGACTAAAGACCAATTAAAATGAGTTGTGATTGGCCGCATGTGATGTGATAGGTTTATTTGAATGGGTTGTATTTAAATTTATTTAAATTAGGTGATGTAATTATTTGGGGCTTGCATGCCTCTTTCCCTCTCTCTACATCTGTAATCCCCTTCTCCTTAATCCCTTTCTTTTTATTA
>JAESVK010052227.1:0-17057 GCA_017140935.1 Hamamelis virginiana | reverse complement strand
TCATTCAATTAATTTGTCGAAAAGCACCCAAAATCAAAATTGGTAATTCATTTTTGTGCTTTAATTCTAAGAATATATAGAAATACTTGTCTCTGTAGATTCTAACAAAGAATTAAGAAATCTTTAGAAATACATTACCTCTGATGATCTTTAGAATGCTCAATAAACTCTTTGGCAATGTCACGTCCTTGATATGGTGCTAGTACTGCTCTGATATCATTAGGTCTATGGTGGGCAACATCTGCACATAAATCAGTCGGTGGTGAATCTTAGATTTCACACATGGCGGGTATGTACCAAATACATGCCGAAAAACCTCAAAGACAGAGAGAGCGAGTGTAAGAGGGTAGGGTTTCGTGAAGGGAAAGAAGGGTACGGTTTATTCAAAATAAAATTGATCGAGACAAAGAGAGAGGCACCTGGTTCCGGAAGAGAAGGGCAATAAAATGGCCGGAGAGAATCGTCGTCGGCAAATGAGAGAGCTCTCTTCTGACTTTCTTGGAAGCTTACCGGTGGTCTAGTTCTCCCCAGTAATCAGCCTTCGCCGGTGAGGGCAAGGGTTTGGCCGGCGGTCGTCGGCAAAGGAGGCGGCGCGAAGAGAGCTTTGTGAGGCGAGCAGGGTAGGGCTTCGGGAGAGAGGTATACGATCTACGTATTAGGTAGGTATTCTACTGTATTAGGTAGGTATTCTACTGTATTAAAGACTACTTTCAGATCGTGGGGGGGGAAAGCAGTTTTTGAAAATAATACTCAAAACAACCTTTTTTAATGTATAAAACGCAAAAGTATATTTTAAGACTGTTATAAACAGTCCTTATAACTAGCCTAATCCAAGATAGTTATTAAAATTGTCCTTAACTGTTACTTTTTAATGACTGTTACTTAAAACAGTCCTTAAAAGTCTTGCCTTTAAGGACAGTGTTCAAAATCTGTCCTCGCTTCTCATTTATAACTACAGTTTTCAAAACTGTCCTCTTTTTACTGTCCTCACTGACCATTATTGTAGTAGTGCAGCTCTCTCTCTCTCTTTGCTTCTCTCTCCTCTAGAAATCACTTTTTTCTGCTCTCTCGCTCTTTCCTCTATCAGATATTTAAATTTCATCACATTGCCATGTAAGACGGGATGCATGTACGGGAGAAATAGCATTTTCCTTTGGTTATATAAGTTGTTGTGCCCCATAGTGAGTCACCTAATTAATTCACGGGACTAGTTTGCTTTGTCCCATGGGACGTACAGCATATTGGAGTCAATTCATATGTTGGACCATGGCCATATACTTGGAGGGTATTTTTTTATTAGTATTCAAAAGTTTCTAAGTTTAGAGTTTTATACTCTGAAGTTAATGAGGGTTTTTCTTTTTTTTTTTGTCTATTTAATATGTTAAAAAGACCATTAAATGAAGTGGTATGTGTTATGTGGGTGTCTTGAATTAAAACCCGTTTGCGACCCGACGACCCGATTAATGGACATGCGGTTCGACCCAACCCGATTTGGACATGCGGTTCGACCCGACCCGCTTATGTTAATTAGGGCTTCGGTATATAAGGGATTTAGAAGGGTTTCTTTTGCACGGATTAGGTTTTGTATTCGCTTGAGCTGCACAACTCTTCTTCACATAGTGAAATTCTCTCGTCATCGCTACCCCGTGGATGTAGGCTATTTGCCGAACCACGTAAATCGTGTGTGCATTGTGTGATTGATTGATCTCTTCTCGTTTTCTTATTTTGTTTGATTATTTCGTTGTGGTCATAAATCTCGAATCGTTTGTCTATTTCATAACAGTATGCTACCAAAAAGAAAAAAAAAAAAAGGGGATTTGTTGTGACGGAATGTAGCCATCACCGCTCCGTCACAATTGATGGCGTCGTAAGAGAAAATTTTGCACCATTAGTTTCATTTCTTACTGCAACGGATTTTTCCATCATTGAACAATTATTTTAAAATTTATGAGACGTTTGCAATGAAAATTTCCATCACAAAAATTCTCAATTTTAATTTCATTTCTAAATTGTAGTGGATGTATTTTTCTTACAGCAATCTTAGTCTGATACAGAAATATCAAACACACCATATTTATAAATAACCTAAACCTATGTCTTTGTACATATGTATATCGTACCGTAAATTCAATTGGATTTTAATAAAAACTTCATGATAATCAAAGTCTCATACTGTTAAAGTCATCACAATACAACTGTTGGCATTATCCCCACAGTTTTCAACATATATACTAACGAAATGATAGAAAGTATACCACTTTGACCAAAAAAACCAAAATATTCAACTGTTGTCATTGTCCCCATATTTGCAACCTTCAAAACAAAACAATAGAAGTCGTACCACTTCACAAAAAAAACCAAAAAATCTCATGTAAGCATTATCCCTGCAGTTTGCTACCTACAAAACAAAATGATTGAAAATAAAAGTTAGAATATGTATGGGCACAAATTAAGTAAATGATATTCAAGTGGACAAGCAGCGACCCACTAGGCACTAGGCAGTAGTAGAATCAAATTCAATGGAAAACACAATGAGTGCTTTTCTATGTTCTGTTAAGGTGAAAGATGTTAAAGTTATTATTCTTGGCCTTTATTTATTCTTTGAAAATTTTGTGTAATCCCATAGAAATTATAGCACTAAAATTCTAGTAAATCCCAGGTGTTCACTAATTTTCCTTTTCTAAATTAGTTCATTCAAAGAACAAAACACAATGAGGAGATCGAATAATATAGTTTGCAGGGCTGGCAAATGAATTTCCATTTAGACATTGATAAACTAGATCCTGAGTGTTAATATATCAATAAGATAAATATAAAAAATAGATTCAATATTGCAAGTTTGGAATTAATTAGTGATGCAGCCAATAATATGTCAAATTCCAATGTTTTTGTTTCAACTCAGCTTATAAATTAATTTAGATACTCTTTGTTCAGCAATTAGCATTTTTGAAGTACTTCCTTATGATATATGTGCTCCAAAAATCAAGAAAAGTTCTCCCAAAATGAAAAGCAACGGTGGAGATCGAGCACTTCAAATTAATCGGTTTTGTTTCTAAAACTTCCCCAACTACTCTGAACATCGATCCCCTATAGTAAACACAAGACAATTTCAATTCTAATTACTTAAAAGATTATTTGGCCATATTTATGAAAACACAAGACAATTGTTAAACCCATGAAATTAAATAGATTTGCACCAGAAAATGAGTGTAAATTAGGTATGCACTGAACAACCAACATACAAGTATCTCGTCAAACAAAAGGACAAGAAGATATATGCAGAGAAAAGAGAGGAAAAAATGAAAACACACTGGTTGATCCAACCACAAGTAATAGTCATATGCCAAATTTCTTCTTCTCGTAAACCAAGCTTAATATTGTATTTTGTCAAACAACCAAAATAGAGATTCAAATTATATGGCAGGATACGATCGAATTGAGCAAGTTCATCATTTCCATCATATACTTCGTAAAATATAAGTTGCATTAAAAAAAAAAAAAAAAACCAATATGGGTATAGAGTCGAGGTAACTAAACTTAGCCACCCAAATTAGATGTGGATACAAAATGTCAGTAAGAGATTTAAAGGAGTGTGTAGGCTCAAGCAGATATGCTAATTCTATAACTTATAGAGATGTGTTGACTGTTCGCCCATATCAACTCAAGCAGTTAGCAGGAAGCCTGCCAATTGAATGGTAATCAAAACCGGAAAACAAAGAAAGGAAACTCAAAAATTGATGAAAGCGTCCAAGCAAAGAAGTCAGCAGACGCATCCATTCTTTAATAAATTGGTAGGCAGTCTGCCCCTCGCAAAACAAAACTAAAATCGACCTAAAGGGCAACATTAAATAGATTTGAATTCAAAGTTAACAAGCAATGGATTTGAATACATATATGCATTCAGGGGCGGAGTCAGGATTTTGTCTTGGAGGTGCCGAAATTAAAAACAAAAATTTAAAAGTTCAAACACGAGGAATATATTAAGTCTTAATAATGACCAAATGATTCTTTTTTTAGTAATTTCAAGCCAATTATCAATCAAAATTGACTCGACATTCTTTCAAATTCCGAAAGTCATTTATGATTGATTTTATACTAAATTTCATGGCAAATTTTTTTTTTAATGTACAAAATCAAAAAATCTGTAAGAAACTCATTCTCGACTTTGTTGCGAAGCCTAATTTTTACAATATTTATGGCTGAAAATGAACGTTTTGTAGTTGCATTAGAAACTAGAGGTGAGAGTTAGAACTCTAAATGCAGGAAAAATGAGTACATTGTGGTCTGTCTATTTGCTAGAAATGGGAAAGGGGATTAGGGGAAGGAGACATTGTATAAAAAGTAGAAAAAGAGATAATCTTTTAAGTAATCAAAAAGACTTTTGTATTTCTTTTGCATTTTGTGTGCCAACGGAAAGTCTTTTGGTTTTGGTTAACTAAAGTGGCTTGAGGAAAGGAGGTGCCACTAGAATACTAGGGGCGCCACTGTAAAAACTATATACTTTATTACATATACGTCGTACTATATATATATATATATAGATATATATTGATGGGGAAAAGTATGCACAGTGTTCTCATTGATTGGCCGAGCTTATATGCTCTATCTTTGGCCGACTTTATGCCTTACATCCTTATGTTTTAGCCGATGAGATTATATTTCAGTAAATCAACTTAACAGGATTCAGTGACCAAAATGCGACTCCAGGATGGTACAACGCTTGGTACGCCGGAGTTAATTCATGAAGAAGCTGTGAGATATTTTGAGAATTTCTTGGCACACGATGATCAGATGGAGATGCCATGTTTAACTCATTTACTTAAACCAGTGGTGGGTGAAAATGAGGAAAGGAGGCTGAGGTCTGATCCTACAGATCAGGAAATTCATCAGGCCTTGCTTTCAATCCCTACGGATTCTAGTCCAGGTCCAGATAGGTTTGGGTCTCTTTTTTATATATCTTGCTGGGAGTTGGTTCGAGAGGATGTGATCAATGCAGTAAAGGAGTTTTTCCAAGGTATGGAGTTGCCTAGATTTTACACTTCATCTTTCATTGTTTTAATTCCCAAGGTGAAGGATCCCACAAGTTTTGAAAAATTTAGACCCATAAGTCTTTGTAATGTGATTTACAAGGTTTTTTCGAAGTTGATTGTGAACAGGATGTCAAAGGTTATTGAAGGGTTGATTTCCCCGGAACAGGGAGCATTTGTGAAAAATAGGAGTATATTTCAAAATATCTCCCTCACTCAAGAAATGATTAAATTATTACATCGGAGATCTCGAGGTGGGAATGTGTTGATGAAAATTGATATGAGCAAGGCATATGATAGGGTGAATTGGAGATTTTTATTGCATGTTTTGCGTGGCTTTGGTATTCCGGAGAATTTTTGCACCTTGATAATGAATTGTGTGACGACGCCATGGTTTTCTATTATGATGAATGGCACGTTTAAAGGATTTTTCAAGTCGAAGAGGGGGCTGCGACAAGGGGATTCGCTCTCCCCTTATTTATTTATAATTATGGAGAAGGTCCTTTCTCAGATGATAAAATTAAAAGTGGCTGAAAGAAAGATTAAGCTGTTCACTCATCCGATAAATGCTCCCATTGTTTCGCATCTTCTTTATGTTGATGATATTGTTTTGTTTGCCAATGGTTCTAAAGGAACAATATCATGCTTGATGGAAGTTTTGAAGCAATTTGAGTGTGGACAGGGCAAAAGGTAAATTTTGATAAATCAGCTATTTATTTTTCTAAGAGTCTGTCTGCTCATCGCTCTAGAGAAATTCTGAGGGAGACTGGTTTTTCTCAAGGCCAATTTCCATTTTATTATCTGGGGGCTCCGATTGTTGATGGAAGACTTAAAGTTAAACATTTTGATCCGTTAGTAGAGAAAGTGGAAAATAAATTGGCAGGTTGGAAAAATCGTCTATTGTCGCAAGGGGGGAGGCTTATCCTTTTGAGGCATGTTCTCTCTAGTATGCCAATACATCTTTTATCAGTTAGCCCAATGCCGAAGTTAGTGAGTAAGAAGTTACAGAGTTTGTTTTCAGTTTTTTTTTTTGGGTGAAAAGGAAGGAAATGGGAAGAGAAGGTGGAGAGCGTGGAATAAATTATGTGTTCCAGTAGAGGAGGGGGGTATTGGGGTTAGAAAATTGGGGGAAGTTCAACGTTCGTTATTTCTTAAATTTGGGTGGCAGGTGATGACGCAGGAGTCCTTGTGGGCAAGATTTTTTCGGGCTAAATATGCAAAGAATAAACACTTGAGTTTGTGCTTGGGGAGTTTATCGGGGTCATGTTTCTGGAAGAAAGTTGTTGAGGGGATTCCTTATCTCCTAGAAAATTCTATATGGAAAGTGAAGGAAGGAGATCTTTCGCTTTGGTATGATAAATTCTTGGAGGGAGGTCCTTTACATGGCCTAGTTGATCAGGTTGCAAGTCCAGATGTAAAAATTCGAGAGCTGGTCATTAGAGATGCCTGGGATGTGGATAGGTTGCAAGACATGCTAGGTGATCACTTGGCAGCAAATGTGATGAAAACTGTGGGATTCTTGAAGGAAAATAAAGATTTGCTGATATGGTTGCCGGATAGAAATGGAGTCTTCTCAACAAAGTCAGCTTGGGATCTTCTTCGAATCAGAATGCCGGGGTTTGAGTGGGCTTCATGGGTATGGAATAAATTGCTCCCAAAGAAGATGTCCCTATGCATGTGGAAGGCGGTTTTTGGTTGCTTAAGTGTTGATGATCAGGTACAAAAACTTGGCATTCCTTTAGTTTCTTGCTATAACTGTTGTGACAGGGGCATGGTGGAAGACTTAGATCATGTACTGGGCAGTGGTCAGTTTGCAAGAAGGTTGTGGTGTAAAGTCTCAGCTGAAATGTCCATTCCATTTATGTCCCAGCAAAGATGGCACAAAAGAATTCAAGCATGGTTCATTAGAGCATCGCGGCAGTCACAGGTTGGTACTATTATTGGCACTATTCCTATTATTGTGGTTTGGAGGTTGTGGAGGAGGCGGTGTGTAGCCCAGATGGAAGGGCAATTTGAGAGTTTGGGTGTGGTTTGGAACTCAATTAAATATTGGGTTCGTGTAGTGGCTGAGAAGGTTTCTAAGGTTAATCGTTTGTCTCGTTCAGATGTTATTATATTGAATCGTTTAGACATTCGGATTGTGGAGAAACGTCGAGTCAACACTCGAGTTGTAAGTTGGTCTAGGCCTAGCCCAGGCAGATTCAAATTAAATTTAGATGGAAGTAGTTTTGGAAACCCAGGTAGCGGTGGTGGGGGAGGTGTTTTAAGAGATAGTACGGGCAAGATGGTGTTTGCTTTCTCTAAATCTTTTGGTTATTGTTCTAATAATGAAGCTGAATTGAGGGCGGTATTGGAGGGTTTGATATTATGCCAGCAGATGGAGTGTTTAGCAATAGATATTGAATGTGATTCCTTGGTAGTTGTAAATTGGGTTTTATCTAAGAGGTGTACAGTTTGGTATCTTTGGGATTTTTGGGAAAAATTGTTGATTCTTTTAGAGGAGTTTGATTTCACTATTCATCATTGTTTTAGAGAAGCGAATAATATTGCATATTATTTGGCAAAAAGTGGTGCTAAGAGGGGGAATAATATGTTCCGAATGGATGGGCAACTTCCCAGGGACGTAAGAGGTTTGTATAGATTGGACAAATTGGGAATGGCTTATTTGAGAGAGAAATAAGTTTTTTATTTTTTGGGTCCTAATTTTGTATAGCTGCTGGTTTTATTTTTTTGTTGTTGTTGAGAATAGGGATAGTTTTGGTTATTGTTTATTTGTTATTCTCTTGGGGCTTGGCTGTTACCACGGTATTCCTCCGCCATAAGTGAGGTTTTTTAATAAATTTGGGATGGGGTCACTCTTGGACATGTGACCTCGTCTTTTTTTTAAAAAAAAAAAAAAAAATCAACTTAACAGGATATTATCCCATATTATCTCCATAAATCAATGAATATCCCATATTATCTCCTTGAATCAAAGAATAATTCAAATATTGAAACTCATCTGCAAAAGGAAGTCCATCCTAATCAAACTCCCTAAAATCAAGGGATTTCATTATCATTTTCATCTATAAAAAGGGGGCCAAAAGACCAAGTAAGGTATGTGATATCTGACATGAAAATTACTCTCTTTAGTCAAAGTCTGAGGCACTGACTTGATCGTTGGAGAGCCCCCGCCAGCAGACCTCACCGCTTCTTTTTTGCAGGCCCTCAAGAGCGCGTTGTGTCCAGAGAGAGAAGGAAGTTAGGTGGGACTCACAATTTAATATATTATAATTGTACAAAAGTTTGTTTGGTTTAGATTATTTTGATCATTTGATCCTAGGAAAATTTATAGGGGTAGAAAATGGGATTGTATTATTAAATAAATAAATACCATATAGAAAGCCCCGAATTAAATCAAGATGAAATAGAGGATATAAGTTTGGATGGACCCACAATTTAAATAAAGAAACCACAAATTTATTGAGGTGGAACCAAATTTTTAAATTAAAAATAGAAGAAATAATCAAGATAAGAAAGAAGAGAGAAGTTAGGTAGGACTAGAAATTTAATACAATATAATTGTACAAAAGTTTATTTTTATTTGATTATCTTGATCGTTTGATTTTAATTAAATTTATAAGAGCAGAAAATTAAATAGGATGTATTATTAAAAAAATAAATACCACATAAAAAGCCTCAAATCAAATCGAGATAAGATAGAGGTTATAAGTTACGAGTAGATTTTATTTTAATTGTTAATATATGTTGTGTTTTTTTTTCCCTTTAGATCTTCCATTTGATCCTTAGTTTGTATATTATCCATTTGTATAAAATTAAAAAACATTACGAAAAAATAGTTTATTAAATAGTAATAAAATTAAAATTGATTAAATTCCTTGTAAAACTTTTATATTTACTTATTAATCTCTATGCTTTATCTTTTTTCACACCCGGGCATCGCCCGGGATTTATGCTAGTATATATATACATATATCTTATTATATATAGAGCAGTTTTTCCTACGTGGCATCCCAAAGGCCTTCCCTCCCTCATTCTCTTCTGTCCTTATTTCATTCTTCTTACTAATTTCTAATTGGTTGAAGCTCATATTTTATTTTATTTTATTTTCCACATTTAACTTTCTATTTTGATAGTTAGGGCTTCTTTATATTTTCATTAAATTCCCACAGCAGCCGTTCCCCCCTCTACGGTTTTCTCTCTACGGTTCTTCTTCATTTTCTCTCTATAAATATTTTGTTTTTTATTTTTTTTTAATTTTTTTTTGTTATTATTATTATTATTTTACTTCTCAGACTGCATGTGTTTCTTCATTATGTTTTTTTTTTTCATAGATATCAATCTGCTACTGTGTCAATCTGCTACTGCTTCCAAGGACCAGGTACGTATCTTCTTCTTCTTTTCTCTATTTTTCCCTATATATATTTTCTTTTTTTAACTTCTCGAATTGTGTTTCTTCTCCCTTCATCTCTATATATAGTGTGTGTTTTATTTATAGACAATCTCTTTTAACCATTACGCAATCTTGACAATTACGTACAAATCATATTTTATTTGTATTAACATATGAAGAGTGAAGACGCTTTCTTTTTTCACATTGTTGGAAAACACTTGATTTTGAATCCTAATACCAAGAGATAATACTATCTAACCACCCCTCTTCGGAACAGCCTACCCCCGGTACATTGGGCACTTCTCAGCCATTTTCATAAATGAATTACATAAATGATTTAGGCCCCTCCATTAATACGTGTAAAAGGCTTGGTATGTTACAGTTCAAATTATATGCTATATATATATATATACACAAAAACGATCGGTTGCGGGATAGACCGCAATTTAAATTACGGTCTTGGTGATGTGGCGATGGAAAGTCAAAAATGGCTGCCAAAATACAAACCCCAGCAACCAAAAACGATCCCCAGCTAGCTGATGTGGCGTTGGAAAATCAACAATGGCAGCCAAAATTTAAACCCCAGCAACCAAAGGTTAATCCTCAGCTAGCTGATGTGGCGTTGGAAAGTCAACAATGGCAGCCAAAAAGAAAAAAATACCTCTGGTCGATTTTTGTTTAGCACCAAAAATATAAAGATTACAGTCCCTCTTTTAACTTGTCATCTTTATGCTTATGTGGATGACAATTTTTATAAAATGTCATCTTTAACAACACTTTTTACACCATTAGATGATGGTTTAATTCAACCATCATTATATATTTTTAAATATGACAGTTTTTAAAAACTGTCATTATTTTCAAAAATCAAATGTCATCAATGATTATTTTCCTTGTAGTGAAGGGACAGAAAGGTAAGCGGCCGGGGGAAAATAAAGGGGCCTCCGTCTATTGTTTATCCTTTGCTTTACATGTATTTTCTTGAAAGTATAGCGCAGTTTTCTGCTTGTCTAGCTAGCTCTAATTAAATCCACCTGCAGTTTACCAAGAAATGGTCAATCAGGTGCGGATAAGTAAGTTTTCTAGCAACAATTTCTTCAATATAACATCAAAATAGATATCTTGATAGCGAAAACATTTCTTTTCGGTATATATTGTGTATATTGTCATATGGAAAGTATACAAAATTTTTGCTTTGTTGCTGGCTCTTAATTCATTAGCCAAAATGCTTTTCCTACACATCAAATTAACATCACATCGTCCATCTAATAGTCAAGGCAAATATTAGTTAAGGACAACTTTTTAAAAAGTTTTGTCTACCTGTAGCATTGTCAAGTGGTGTACGTCAATATTTAGAGTTGCTCTTTTGGAGGTGATCAGGAACTTTAAAAGATGACAGCATCTTAATTAACCTTATTCTAAGAGTGAATTAAGGTTGGTGCTAATAGATAAACTTTTTTTTTTCAAACAATCATCTTTAGATAAATAAAATACCC
The DNA here is from genome assembly GCA_017140935.1 of Hamamelis virginiana. NCBI lineage: Eukaryota > Viridiplantae > Streptophyta > Magnoliopsida > Saxifragales > Hamamelidaceae > Hamamelis > Hamamelis virginiana. Next base: position 6,141 of record JAESVK010052227.1, on the reverse strand, counting down.
TCACTAATGGCGGAGGAATACCGAGGAAACAAGCCAATCAAAACAGGGAGATTACATAATATAAAATAAAAAACCTCCCAAAAACAAACCAACCAAAAAAAGACGTGTAAAAAAACTGAACAAGCCTAAATAAAATCTAGGGTTCTATACCAATAGGCCTTTGGTACAAGAGTGCTATACCAATAAGCCCCTGCCTTTTTTGATGATACTTGTATCTGTGAAAGTTGATTAAAATGGACAAAAATACCCTTTCATTAACAGGATATTATCCAATATTATCCACTATTATCAGAAAATCAACTTAACAGAATATTATCCAATATTATCTCCATGAATCAAGGAATATTTCAAATATTGAAATTCATTTACAAAGGAAAGTCCATCCTAATCAACTTTCCTAAAATCAAGGGATTATATCAAGATAAAATTAAGGGATTATTTCAAATATTGTGCCTCTAGGTATGCCCTTAGCGCTTATTCAATCTTGACTACTAGATATGGCTACGTATAAGCCCTTCACTCTACGAACATGATTCCAACAAGATATATCTAGATCTCACTTTATTTTTACAGAGATACTAGTATCTCTGTAAAATCACAGTCCATAAAAAAGAGAGAGTCACGACTCTCTACCCATAAAACACCCTCTCATTGTAAGACCTCCTTAACAAAAAAATGATAGAACATGTTACGAGAGAGTCATGACTCAATATACTAGTATCTCTGTAAAATCATAGTCCATAAAAAAAAGAGAGTCACGACTCTCTACCCATAAAACACCCTCTCATTGTAAGACCTCCTTAACCAAAAAATGATAGAACATGTTACCAGAGAGTCATGACTCAATATATAAATACACATAACTTTTTTGTAAATGACTCTCTGTAAATCTCACCACAACAAGTGAAGTTTTACAGAGATTCACGACTCTCTGTAAATCTCGCCACAACATGTGAAGAGATATATGACTCATAGTATAAAAAAATCATAACTTTTTTGTAAATCAAAATCAGAGATGCATGATTCATAAATTTTTGAAAATATAGAGTGAAGTTTTACAGAGATTCATGACTCTCTGTAAATCTTGAGAAGAAGCATAAGCAGAAGCGGATCAAACAGTTCACAAAGAAAGTGAGTACTGGAAAACCAACCAACGGCGTTGCGAAGCGTAGAACTCCTCGCTCTGCACATGAGTTGCATTTAGTAGAGCACAAGCGGAGGAAATGAAGAAGACGACGTTCTTACTGTATCGTCAAGCAATCAAGCGGAGGAAATGAAGAAGACGACGTTCTTACCGCATCGTCAAGGATTGCTTGGGTGATATGGTGCGTGCAAGCTGTGGTGGACTGGGAGACTGCGTGCAAGCTGTGGTGGACTGAGTGCAAAAGGATTTCAAATTCAAAGATAATGCTAGAGGGGGTAATGGAGGAGAGGGAGTTCAGCACCATCCAATCCGTGCAAAAGGATTTCAAATTCAAAGATAATGCTACGTTTAAATGCATTTAAGATATAAATCATATAGGTTAGTTTCCTAAAATTTAGGACATTAAATATGAAAATAATTAAATAATTAAATCATAACTGAATATGTGAAGAGGGTATATTAGACATTTTATTGACATGGGTTGACTTTAAATTTGACTTAGAGGGGCCTATTGGTATAGGATCTTATGATTTGGACTTGATGATAATAAAAACTGTTTTCAGGGTCCTATTGATCATTTTCCCTAAAATCTAATGACTGAAATAAGCTAGGAAGGCCTAAATAATCCAGCCGCACAATACCTTTCAAAAACCGGGGAAGATCTTGATTGCCATTATACGTGACAATCATACCCATTTCTCCTTCTCTAGCAAGAAAATCCGCCGCACTATTACTTTCCCGAAATTGATGAGCCACCACGAAATTTATCCCCTCAAGTAATAGGTAAACTTTAAACATACATTGTAATCTTGCTTGTCATTGTTTGGTGGGAAAAATTAGGGAAAAATGCAGAAGTGACTGCCATGGATATAATTCAAGGTGGGCCAGTCTATAACTCTATAACACTGGTACGACTAACAAAAAATTATTGTGTCATTTGTGTGTGTCGATCATATATCTATAAGGGGACGAACAATTTTATTCATTAATTGACATGTAGTGTATGATCCCATATGACTTCACTGATTAATGCTATGTTAATTGATCATTTATCAAAGGATGAACAATTTTATTCATCAATTGATACGTGGAGTATAATATCCATTAATTGCTTGCTGGGGTTTAAATTTTGGCTGCCATTGTTGACTTTCCGACGCCACATCAGCTAGCTGGGGATCGTTTTTGGTTGCTGGGATTTTTGTTTTGGCAGCCATTTTTGACTTTCCATCGCCACATCACCAAGACCGTAATTTAAATTGCGGTCTATCTCGCAACCGATCGCTTTTGTATATATATATATATATATACACACACACACACACATACCATAGCCAGAAGTTAATGCAATGTCTCCCTTGCATTGAGTAAATGTCAAGTACGGATAATAATGGTCTGAATATAATGGCACTAGAAGAAATGGGTGAGTACTGATGGTGTGCCTACCACCCATTTTGCATGGATTAGTGTTAAAAACAATTAATTAGTGGGTGATTTTGTGGGAGTTTTATTCACTTTACTATTTTTCTATTTCATGGGAAAAGTTAAGTTTATAGGTTTTTATTGTTTGAGATATAGATATTGAGATTAATTTTTATTCATTTAATTTCTAAGCTACCATTTCTTGCATTTCATCTCTTTTACTAACTTTTCATTTTTTATTTTTTTTTATATGTAAATTCCCACTTCTATATAGGGATATTACTTGTCACTAATGTTGAATTTCTAAAATACATTAATTGGTTTATATATATATTTTTAATAATATGTGTGAGTTCATACTCCTAAGGTTAAGGAATGCTAGCTAAGGTCCTAGCTGAGGGAACCAATTTCCAAATTTAGTGTGTAGAACTTAATAACATATATTAGGCCCTTGGATCCCATCTTCCATAACCCTTATAAGGATTGAGTTATCCTTATGCTTCCACGTCCATCATTTTAGATTTGGACTAGAGGCCATCACATAATCATTCATCAATACACAGCAATAATTAAAATTTGAGGTTTGATTATATCTTTCCATGTTTGTTGAATCTAATTAAATACGGAGTATATATATTACATCCAATCAAAAGTAGATTCTCAAATTTAGATTGACCTAATTTTAGGTAGTAATGTAAACTAACTCAGTCCATCTTAAGAAACAAAATAACAGTTGTTAGTCTTATGGCTTCAAGCCAAATTGATAAAATAATCTATCCACATTTGTTGAAATGATTTTGATGATAACAAACATTATACTATGAATATGTTACATTGTTCTATGATCAATGCATATTGTGCTAAACAATTTGTTGAATATCTTGACTTTATCTAGTGGATATGCTGATAAATATGTGATGTTATAAAACTTATCATGAGATTCTTATGCATGCAATATAGTCCATATATATTTGTAAGAACAGAATTCAAGCCATCAAAGAGAACATTCAACATTCAAAAAGCTCAAGCACTAAAGCAAATCTCATGTGAATATATTGCATATTCACTAAAGAAAATGAAGCGAGCCTCTCCATAATGAAAGTTCAAAGATGGAAGCCTATATAGCACAAGAATTGAAGATTCAAAATCATGAAGACTTTGTGTTTATTCTTGTGTGTGAGTGTTTAAGATTTAAAATTGTATAAATCTCTCATATAGATTGAACTTTATTGGCTCAAAAGACCTTGACCTTAAAGACCTCAGTTTTGAACTTATTTGGAAAATATATTTTGGTCAAAACTAAGTTAGAATCATAGCGGGCATACTTGAACTCAAAGGACTAGCTAGGTTTTAGGAAAAATGTTTTCTCACCTTGCCTAGTCGACTAGAACACTTAGTCTAGTCGACTAAGAGAGTGGCAGTAAATATGTTTTCTTAAAAATCGAAAGTAGCCGACTAACTCTCTTGCCTAGTCGACTAATCATGCCCAGATTTTAGAAGTCTATGATTTCTACTTTGCTAGTCGACTAACCCTTTAGTCTAGTCGACTAATCGACTCCGAATTGCTTTTAAAAGAGTATTTTAAACTACCAGTTGACTAACTCTTTTTATCCAGTCGACTAAGAGTGCCCTGCAGCTTATAACGGCTATATTTTTACTCATAACGGCCATATTTCTCTTGGGGCTTATAAATACTCATTGGATGAGTCTTGAATTAGTAAATCAACATAGTAGAACACACTCATACCAACTTTTTTACACCAATCTTGTGTGATCTAGTCAAAATATCATCACTCTCTCTTAAGCCAAATTAGTTTTAATCTTCGAGAGATATTAGTGTGAGCTTTCAATTGTACGTCATCTACTCTTAAGGAGTTTATCTATTGTATACAAACTCAGATTGTATACCTTGTGAGCTAAGGGTTAAAGCATAACCCTTGTGGAGCTTGGAGTTTGGTGGTCAAACTTAAGCTTGTGTTAAAAAAAATTGAGTGGTGCTTATCTTCCGCCATTAAAGAAGATTGAGTGGTGCTTATCTTCCGCCATTAAAAAAGATTGTTGGTGCTTATCTTCCGTCGTGAAAGAAGATTGTTGTAAAAGTTTCTCCACCTTGAAGGAGTGATCCTATAGTGGATTGAGGAATCCTTGAACTTGGTGCTTAAGGCATAGACGTGGGCGGAGACTGAACCACGTTAAATCGATGTGTTTGATTTCTCTCTCTCTTTCTCAATTCCAATTAATTGTTTATCTATTTTGTACTTCTGCTGAAATTAATTGGACATAATTTTATTTGGTAATATTTGCTTAAAGTTTTCCAAAACCCTATTCACCCCCCCTAGGGTTATATAACTTGGGACAACAACAGTATTTATTAAAAAAAAATGGTCCAATTTAGTCCATTGCACTCTATCCATTACACATACTATTTATTAAAAACAATAGATAGTTTTGGTTTTGAGTGCATATTGTGAACTTGGGTTTAACACATTGCAATTCAACTATTGGACACTATTCATTATCGAATCTTAGTCAACCATATTTTCTAATTAGTCGTTGGATGCAGGTCAGTGGGTTGGTAGGTTTATAAAATTTGAACCTAAATATATATTCGAAGTTTAAATTCATTTTTTTTCCTTTTTTTTTAATGTCTAGTTTCTTTAATTACACGAAAACAAAAGTTGAATCCCAAATTTAGATAATTTAATTTTAGTTAGAAATTAGCAAATCCACTTGCCAAATTGCTACACCAAATTGCCACGCATCTCTCCATCCACACAAATCTTTTCCGTTATGCCCCCTTCCAAATTCTCACATAGTAAAAATTTTTCCTTGCCAGTATCTCAACCCACGTCAACCTTCCAATCCCCATATCTCATAGCCAATCAAATTCCAATCTTTCCCCCATTTGTAATCTTTCATCCCTGCCCAAGATCATAATCTTTCCTTACCATGCCACAATCCTCTTCCCACCCAAAGTCAACTACTCCAAATGTCACATCCTTTACCATGCTACAATCCTCTTCCATGCAAATCTTTCCCTACAACAGCGTAATTAACGCAATAGCTTAATATATATTACATTATAATTGATGATAAAATAATTTGAAATGAAAATCTATTTATTTACAGTGTAATTGATGCCATAGATCTCTCCATTGAATACTATTCTTATTACTACTATTCACACTATTCTAAATTATTATTTGAATATAAAATGGTATGTTACCTATTAAACCAAAATATTATAAATATAATACTAAAATTAATACCTAATTATTTAGGTTAAAGTAAGTAAACTTAACTACTTGGATATTATTTGAAGATATGCTTTTTCTCATTTTCTAATTTTCCTTCTTATTTTTATTTTGTCAGAGTGGTTTCTACAGTTATTTTTTTTTCTTATTTTTCTCATTTTTTATTTTTTTGGCACAAGTAGAAATCAATGGTTAGTGGTTACTTTTTTTTTTCTTTTTCTGAAGATATGATACGATATATATTCTTTAAACTATAAGATCATCTTTAATTTAAAATGGAAGTGACGTGGTTGTATTCAAAAATTATTTTTAATTTTCTTTTTG
>JAESVK010052214.1:2499-12717 GCA_017140935.1 Hamamelis virginiana | reverse complement strand
ATTTCTCTTATCATTTATTCATGGACCTTATCATATATGTTAGAACATATTAGATAAGTTATACCTTCCATATTTATTATAATATGAAATTAATATACCCTTTAGGATTGGTTTTAGGGCATACTTCTAATAATCTCCCACTTGCACTAAAGCCAATCACCATAGTATCGTATACTAGTCTTCTCGTAAGACAAGGCTTTTAACACACACAGGTGTTAAGGCAAAGTAGATTTATGCAAAACCCTTTTGCATATTATTATTTTCAATAATAGTATTTAAACTAAAATTCGCTGCCAACTCTGATGTCCTAGTAAATGAGACCTATGCTTTCAAAAGAAAACAATGTATACTAAACATTCTTTTAGGCATTCTGTAAATGGCTAATTTTATAATTTCTTTATATGCAAGTAGCTCATTCTTAAACTCCCTTTAAGAATATACTTGTTTCTATTCTGAATCACTATTCTGAATCAATTATCAATATCTGCTAACAAGTGTTTGCAGCATTTTTGTGATATTGATGTGAGTACATACTTTATAATTATATGAGTCTGATATTTCTCAAATATTTTGCTCACATAAAAATCCTTTCAAAAATCATTTTTGAAGAGATTTGAATTCCTATAACGATTATGGAATTCTTAATACTACGTTAGTATTTAAAGTATGTACTTATAAAGAAAATAATTGATGACTTTCCTGCTCCCACTAGTCCCTTTTAAAAACAAGATATTTTATGTATTAAACCCTTTAATTACATAAAATTCCCTTTGATGTTTTATAAAGGTTTAGTCTTTCAACTAATGTGGAAAACATGTTTTCTAATAACTCTTTATTTGAGAAAACTCACCTTTTAAAGTTTATTTGAAATATCCCATATTATCAAATCATCTTTAAACTCTATCGTTTGACATTTTTAAGGTCTTATAGTGATTTGAGATTCAACCAAATATTCTTAATATTTTGACTTTCAGTTTTACTTCATATTATATATTTGAACGTTTCAAATATCTATTACACATGAAGTATAATCAAACTAAAAGTTAGGGTTTATACATCTTATGTATTATCCCTTTAATCTCCATATACACTATAATGTGCATTTATTCATAGCATTCATAAAGAATTAAGAACTTTAAGATAATTGCCAGAATAGATCCAAAATATCCAATATTAAAGATAAATTGTTTCTAAACAAAATATTCAAAAATCAAAAACTTCAAACGAAGTAATTATTACATCTGGCAATAATAAAAGAGTTCTTTAAAATTCTTAAATAAATAAGTCATGAATCAAGCTTCAATATCAAAGGAACCAACACTTTGATCCTTTCCAAACAATGCTAGCTCGATGTTCACTCGACCTTCTGCTTCCCTTTATCTCCTATATACAATCACATTGTACAATAAAACACAATTAGGTATCGTATACCATAAGCAGAATACTAATTCGTAATTAGTAAATGAATAAATAACAAGACGTACCACTAGAAGAACCATTCTTCAAAGAGGCGAGGTGCTCCTTGCAATTCCTCTTCCAGAAACGAATCTTGCCACAGTGGAAACCTTTTCCTTTATATTTCCTTTTCATGCTTCCTTTTGGCTTATCATTGGATTTCTTCTTCTTTCCCTTGCCCTTAGGCTTGGTATTGGAAGTTGAAACTCCATCAATAGCCACTACTTTCCCTTCTGATCCCCTTTTAAAGGAATCCTCAGCATCAGTCAAAGATAGGTTTGAATTCACATCAGACATGTGAAAATCAATGATGAATGGTTTGTAACTAGCAGGTAGGGAATGAAGCAGTATGTCAATACCCATCTCAGATGTTATAGTAACACCTAGATTGTTTAAGGAGTTGATATTCTGGATCATCTTGAGGAAATGCTCATGAACGGATGACCTTTCTACCATTTTACAGGAGTAAAGTTCACCGATAGTATTGCTTCTTGCAATCCCATCTTGTGAGCTATACATATCCTTAGCGATCGTGTACTGTCAAAGTGCACATCATCCTTCATCTCCTTCTTAATAGCCCTTTCTGACAAATCATTGGGGCATGGGGTACTTATGACATGTTTGATTTTATCTGCGGCGGTTAAGATAATCTTAAAATTATTTAACCATTCTAGAGAATTCACACCAGTCAAACGGTTGTCATCAAGAATACGAGAGAGAGGGTTTAGAGGTGCTATCTACAACAGAAAATAATATAAATTTCATATTAATAAAACATAAAAACTTTTGGTCTTTAATTTCTATGTTACCTCCCTCTATTTTGTTCAAATCCCATACTCCCTAAGATGAGATTTGGGAATTTCATAAGATTGAATTTCCATAGCAGGGATTGGGGTCCCATTAGGAATTAGTAACCTCACATGTTAGCTTCTTGGATACTAACCCTTAATGAGTGGATAACTCTTTATCCTAATGCTTCACCTAAGAAAATTTCAATCATCCTTTAGCCTCTAAAATCGTAGTATCCTCACATAATAGTTTCTTGGATAGTACATTTTAGTCAAGTTACACCTACCATTCACATGAGTATGGTCAATTGAATGTGGCATCCCTCACATAATAGTTTCTTAGTAAGCCCCATTATCGCACCTCATGATATCCAATATGTAACAAGCCAGTTTGAACCTTTATAATGAATGTGTTCCCACATATCTGCAGCCAAACACATCCATCATAAAGACTCACCTTTCTTGTAATGGTAGGAGGCTAGAATAAAGCCCATGGCCTCTTCCTTACAACTTAATTTTATGTAAATAGGGGTTTTGTTTAAAAAGGTCTCATTTTTATAACCATACATACATCACATGCATCACAAATATATATCATCATATATAAATAAAGAAGTTTAGATCCATTTTTATTATTAGTTCTCAATTATCCTCCCACTGTCCTCCTAGAGACTAGGGTGGATTCATTTTGAACATATAATAAATCAGGTCAAGGCCCTAACTAGCATACATCACATATATTGATGGGCCTATGATAGATTATAGACTTTTAAGGGTGGGTTCATTCTTTGAGCCATAAAAGATGAACCCTAGGTCTAAAAGGAAGGTCGGGTGATCATAATTAAATCTATGCAACTATTACATAGTGACCAAAAAATCTTCTCATAAGATCTTTGATGTCCATGCCAAGTCCTTCCAAAGTCCTTGCTTTCCTCTGTACATGACTCCACCAAGTTCTTTGAGTCCTCCACAAGCTTATTTGAATTACAATTTAATAAAAAGAAAGGGATTAAGAAGAAGGGGATTACAAATGTAGAGAGAGGGAAAGAGGCATGCAAGCCCCAAATAATTACATCACCAAATTTAAATGAATTTAAACATAACCCATTCAAATAAACCTATCATATCACATGCGGCCAATCACAACTCATTTTAATTGGTCTTAAGTCCATAATCATCCATTAACAATTATACAATCACATTGCATAATTAACAAAAGCTACAAAAAGCAAAGACAATGATGGCAAATGGCATATAATTAATTAAAGTCATGTCCTTATTATTATCCTATAACAATAATAATCTCATTATTATTATTATCCTATAATAATAATCAAGTCCTTTTAATCGTATTAAAAGAATACCATCATATCCCATATGATCAATATAAGTTTCTTTCTTTAAAATAAATAAAACTCCTAAAAGACACTATTAGGGTTTTAGATATAAAGAATTTAATTTGAGAAATTATTCTCTCAATTCCTACCATGCTATTAACACTTTAATAAGCTCAGTAGATTAATCACTATTAACCTACAAAGGTGGAATAAATAATAACTCAAAATAAAATTCAAAGAAAGAAACAATTTCCATTTTTCAATAGAAATTTCAGAATTCAGCTACTGTTTTGGGACCAATCTTTCCTATATTAAAACAACCTTTTAAAATGTGAGAATACTCTATTTCAAAAGGATTTTCAGTCCTCTTTCAAATGGCATAGGTCTCATTTAGTAATTCCAACGTTTGGTATCACTTTAAAGTGATTTGTGACATAAACTCCAAACCATGGCAGATTCTGGAAATTTCTCACAAATGACTTTATTGGGCTTAACCTAGAGTGAACTAAGTCATGGAAACACTTCATTTCACTAGGTTTTTCAATCTTCTTTCCAATGGCAGGGGTCTCGAAACATGATTCCAACGTTTGGTATCAATAAGAGGCCTTTTGCGATAGAGAGTCAGATTTTGCAGATTTGACTCTTAATCACAAAAATTCTAGTGTGGCTATTCTAGGTCATTAAAAATCATGGAAACTCTTCCTAGACTTTTTTAAGACCTAATATTAGTGAAGTCGATAGGTGGCAAGCTTCAAAAAACCCAGAAAGTATTTTTCTTAGATTTTACAAAAGCTATGTGGTTGCTGTCCAGAAAAACAGCAACCCAGAAATAATCTTAAAACCATTTTAAAATTAATTCCTTCAATGTAAAAACATGCCAAAACGATTTTAACACATTTATACATTATTAGGCAACATCCCTAAATGTTTTTAACAAAATAAAAACATCAATTCATTTCATGAACTATTCAATCTCTCAAGAACACTAAAAGTGTTTTTATAAAACAAATTTTATCAAACCTACTTTGTTCTTCATTTTTAATTTTCAAAAGTAATAAAATTATTTTGAAAACTTCATAAACCATTTATAAAATGTATGAAGAACATTAGGTTCACAAAATAAAAATTAAAACAAGGCCATTAGAGTTCCAAACCCATGTGGCCGTGAGCTAGTGAGAATGAGAGATAGAATTAGGGTTTAGGGTTAGGTTTAGGGTTTAACCTTACCTAATCCTAGTTTAGGGTTTCCATAAACACAAAAATAAATGTTGCCATCATTTCCTAGATATCAAATTTTTCAAAATAAGAAAGAAACAATTACAAATGAGATACTTTCCTAAACTTGAAAAACTCAAAATAGGAAACTTAGGGATTTTCTTATTTGACAATTAGTGTGACTAATTTCACAACAAGAAGTTCCCTAATATAATTTAGGGTTACCTAAATCAATATGCAGCCACCATCATCAAACCAATTAGGGTTTTTGAAGAACCCTAAATGGCCATTGTTACAACTTAACAAGAACTCCATTAAAAGGATAATTTAAACAATTTTAAATCAAACTTTTGCATGCATCAAGAATCAAACTTTAAACACTTTTAAAAATTTATTCAAGATCATCAAAACACATTAGGGTTTCTAAAACCCATCAAGCCACAACCCTAGAGGATGTAACATCCTCATGGCCGAAACCCTCAAGGGTTAAAAACCCCATGGCCGTGAACCCCATAACCCATCAAAACTATGTTTTTAACAAAAAACAATCTTTAGTTCATATTTTCAAAAACAAGAACATGATCTAATCATGTCTAGGGTTTTTAAAAAATCAAGATTCAAAAATATAAATTGATTATAGGGTTATCATAACCCAAATCAAAAACAAAATAATCAAAGAACCTTGTAGGGTTCTAAAACCCATGTGTGGCCGAATATGAGAAGAGAGAGAAGAGAGAGAGCCGTGACTTACCTTGGGGATTTTGATCACATCAATAGCTTCATTGGATGATGGGGAACAAACCCCAATCATCAATATTCATGGAGACTATCCCTTGCTATGGCCGAAAATTAGAGAGAGAATTGAGGGAAAACTTAAAACAATTTTTAAGGATTCTTTAACAATACCTAAACTCTAATCACCAAAGGGGTAAAACCCCATATGGCCATGACCTCCTAGGGTAGTCCCCTTATAGCCGAATCCCATAGTGCAGCCCCCATAGTGCCGTGACCTAGCTAGGGTTTTTAATAAACCCTAGTTGCCATTTAAACTCAAGAACAAAACAAGAAACAAGGAGGGATACCTCCATGGCCGAAATTCACATAGTGGTTTCTCTAAACCATATTAAACTTGATTTTAATTAATATTGCCATTGATTGCCATCATCAAATACATGATCATGCTTGATTAGGCTCTGATACCACTGTAAGGTTGTGTCAAAAATGGATTCGCAGCGGAAGTAGAAAACAAAAATTTTTCTTTTATTAAAACAATCCATATACACATCCTTCCCAAGAATCGATTCAAGCATAGGGTTACGTATTAAATAAACAAGAACATATATTAAACGTAATAAACATGCTTACTTGTAATCCGTACGTAGTAGCTTTCCTTCGAGTTTCAAAGCGATGAAACCTCCAAAGGTATCCACACGAGTGCAAGACTCCTAGAACCTCCTAGTCCTCCACAACCCTTTGTGAGGAGCTAGCTTAGAGAGGGAGAGAGGAGAGAGAGACGGCTAGAGAGAGAGAACCCTAGTGGAAGTGATGCTTGCAATTTAGGGTTCCCTCTCTTCTTATTTATAGACTTTCTCCTCTTTAAGGAGTGTTTGGTTACTAGTGCTAGCATGACCAAACATCCTTGTATAGAGTAATCCTATTCTTGGTTATGATTGACTTTTAATTAATTAACCATTAATAATTAAAGTCAAACATAATTCAAAGATAGAATTCCCCTCCCACAAGTTCAAGAAACTCACTTACACTCTATTGTGTGTGACCCTTTGGGTTCACCCTAACCTAGCAGTGGACAGGGACATCTCTATGTCTCCTAAAATAGAAACTTTCTATTTTAAGGTTCAATTGGAACGATTTCAATTTTTCCCTCATTGATAACACTTTATCAGTAGGCTTTCACTGGTCATGAGTGACATCTAGCAACATATCATGATGTACCCTAGGTTTAGGTGAATAGCAGAACTATGTGAACCCTTCATGTTATTTAATCCTTCATCCCCTAATGTCACAGTTAAGATAATAGGTATGGTTTTAGTCAAACCCTATCTTAACAACTTGATATCTGTCCCACAAAATATAATCTCAATAAGGTAATCGCAGTGAAACACTTTTCACTGTTTACCTATCACTCTGGCCAGAGGTTCCCTTTGAGAATTATCTTTGCGAACTAATCCTGACATTCTATCTCTCATTAACTGAGAGTGATGATCCCTTATTGCACACCCATCCATCTTCATGCATAACTCATTAGAGTCAATAAGCACCGATTACAACCTTATGGATAAGGCTGTACAAGATACTATCAAACTCTAGCAACCTATGCATAAGACAGCTATTGTGTCTCAGGTCTAAGGACTACCAAATAAATGGTCATAACACTAGAATATTCCTTTGACCGAACTACCAAAGGAACATTCTTTGTAGATCATGTTCAGTGTACATATTCTCAAATATGCAACCACAGATTAACCTAAGTGTCAGTACACTGATAGGAAAGACTACCTATCCTCCATAAGAGTTAGTTTAAATATGTGCTACTCTTTAAACGGTTAATTAAATATCCACTTTAATAAACCTTTGAGTAGGAACTCTTTTAGAATAAATGTGTATGAGAAAAATCAGTCTCTCTATCTCAACACTTTGATATGCACATTTCTCTTATCATTTATTCATGGACCTTATCATATATGTTAGAACATATTAGATAAGTTATACCTTCCATATTTATTATAATATGAAATTAATATACCCTTTAGGATTGGTTTTAGGGCATACTTCTAACATATTCCACATTTAAAATCACTTTCAATTCTGTTCAGAATTTAAAAGTGTCTTCAAATAAGGTTAAAAGCCATTTTTAGGGTCAAAACTAACATAGAAATATGCCTTGGTTCACATAGATAACTTAGTTTGCATTTAGGACATTTTTCATGCATAGTTTACATTCTTTATTGCATTTTTTAGTGTGTTTTTTATAAATTCCAGCATGCATAATATTTAGTGTTTTAGGTGTTTAGATTAACCTAGGATTAGCTAGAAACCCTAGGATTAGGGGGGGTCATTTGACCCCACTTAGGACTGTTCTTTGTTATAAGAATTACAATAAGAATAGAGTTCTATTTTATTTAGGAATCTACTTCGAGAAGGATTTTAAAAAGTGATTTTGAAAGAATTCAAATTGGAATGAAATTCCATCCATCATGAAAAAGTATTTTAATCAAACTCCAAGTCTTGAAGCTAGAGTCCTAGATAAGATAGAGTCTCTTCGACTATGTGGTTCATTACAATGGGAGAGTCCTAGGTAATCGAACTACATGGACTTTGATTCTTATCAAGAAATTGGTAAGGTACGTAGGGAGTCAATAGGGCGCAAATCCAATCTTAGGATGACTCTATGTCTCCTAAGGTCTTTAGGTTTTTAATTCTTTTATTATTATTATTATCATTTATTATCTAGTATTATATATCATATTTTGTAGTTGATTAGATAAATAGGATTGTCATGATAAGATTTTGATAAAGCCCAAATTTAATTAGGAGACCTTTTATTAGGGTGAGGTGGGTGCCTACAAGGAGTTCCTTGGAATCTTCCCACTTCATAACCTAGCTCCCGAATCCAACTTTGAATCGAAGACTATGTTTTTCCAAAATATGGGTGTGAACCAGCGACCTAAGGGAATTGGGAGGCCGTTCACTTTGATCATTGTGGATTGTGGATGATCTTTATCCGTCTCGATTTATCCTTATCTATTTTCCACATTTATCCTTCTCTATTATCCACTCAAGATTGGGTTTTGAAAAAGGATAAGTGTTTGCAAAAAACTGGGAGTCGCCACCTTATTTTTAAGGAACAAGGAAACCATAAAAAAGAGTTTTATTTTCAATAAAAAAATGACCCCATATTTTGGAAAAACATGGTCTTCGAATCAAAGTTGGATACGGGGGCTAGGTTATGAAGTGGGAAGGTTCCAAGGAACTCCTTGTAGGCACCCACCTCAACCTAATTAAAGGTCTCCTAATTAATTTTGGGCTTTATCAAAATCTCATAAAAACAACCCTACCATATCTAATCAACCAAGAAAATAGTATAGATAATACTAGATAATAGATAATAATAATAAAAAAAAAAGAATCAAAATCCTAAAGACCTTAGGTGACACAGAGTCACCCTAAGATTGGACTTGCGCCCTATTGACAGCCTACGTACCATACCAATCTCTTGATAAGAATCAAAGTCCACGTAGTTTGATTACTTAGGATTCTCCTATTGTAATGAACTACACCTTTAAAGATATTCTACCTTACCTAAGACTATATCCTCGAGAGTTTTTTATTCAAAACACTTCAACATTTAAAGTGGGAATTTCATCCCAAAACAAATTCTTTTATTGAGAGAACTTCTTCGAAGATAGACTCCTAAACAAGCTATAATCCTTAATTGGATGTAGTTTTTACAACAAAGGGAAATCCTAAGTGGAGCCAATTGGCTCCCCTAACCTAAAAAGTCCCTGACTACTTCCTAAGTTAATCTAAATAACCTAAAATACTAAATAATGCATGCTGGAATTTATAGAAAAATACACTAAATATGCAATAGAGAATGCATGAAAAATGTCCTAAATGCAAACTAAATCATCTATGTGATCCTAGGCATGTTTCTATGTTAGTTTTGACCCTAAAAATGATTTTTAATCTACTTTAAGGTTACTTTAAACCTTGGACAGATTTAAATGCAATCAAAAAGTGGATTTAAAACCCATGAAAATAATGAATAAAAGAGGTGTAAATGACCTAATATGCAACCTAATATGATATACCAAAATAATCATGCATCATGTTTAAAAAAACACCAATTTTAACATAAGGGAAGGGACTTACCTTAGCTCGTTCCCTCGACCACAATTCATATGATATTTCAAGCATTAAACATGAAAATGAATGATATAAACAAACCTAAACATGTTCCTATTATCCTATATTAATTTAGCATACTCAAAACAAACAAACTAGACTTGATTTCATAAAACTCATAAATGCAGAAAATTATATGCTATCCTATATGCAACTAACCTTTACTCCTAACCTTTGAATACCCAACTTAGGTATCCATCCCTAGCATGGTATGGACATATAAGAAGAATGAAGAAGAAGAAGAAGAAAAAGAAAAAGAAGAAGAAGAAGAATGCAAAAACTTAAAACAAACTCAATAATTATACTAACCTTTTTTGCTTCCTTCTCCCTTGCTCCTAACTTCTTCTCTAACCTTCAGAGACTTCAAAAATACAATTGAGTATGCTAAAGGACTGATATAATTATATTATAAACATCAACCTTACCATGATTTAATTATAAAAACATAATTTACCTCTCAATTGGATACATCCATCGATATTGCACTGGTCCAGCAA
>JAESVK010052213.1:4336-15425 GCA_017140935.1 Hamamelis virginiana | reverse complement strand
AGGACGATCATCGAAGAGGACGAGTATTGCAAAGGAGCATCTACAAAAGGAACATGTAAGCTTTATTTATTGTTTTTAATTAAAGTTTGATTCTTTTCATCGTTAGAGTTCGATTCTTGGATGAATACAATGGGAAATTTTTAAATCGTTACTTTCCGCTGCGTTCCTATGTTGTATTCTTTCATCAGAATGCCATGGAATTTTGCAGGGATGTTTCTAGACTCTCTAAAAACCTAATGCAAAAAGAACCGACTCAATTTGACCTAAAAACATACATGTGATAATGACCTCTACCTAATTACCCACAAAGGGTAAAACTGGGAACTTAGGATTTTGACACCCTATTTCTCCTTTAATCACAGGCAACCATTCATGACCATACTCATGGTCAAAAATGGATGTCTACAGCATCACACAATTACCTATGAGCTTCATGCTGATTTTCGCAAAAGTCAACATATGCTAAAAAGATCATTTCTATATAATGTGACCAAATTTACCATGGAATGTGACTACTTACTTTGCAATGTGACCAAATTTACTATGAAATGTTACCAAAATTACTATGAAATGTGACCTACATACCATGTGATTTGACAAAATTTACCATAAAATGTGACCTACTTACCATGCAACATGACCAAATTTATTATGAAATGTGACCTAGTTGCCATTATATGTGACCAGATTTACTATGGAATATGACAATTTACCATGAAATGTGACCAAAATTACCATGAAATGTGACCTACTTACCATGCAATGTTACATAATTTACTATAAAATATCACCAAAATTACTATGAAATGTGACCTACTTACCATGTGATTTGACCAAATTTACCATAAAATGTGACCTACTTACCAAAAATGCGACTTACTTACCATGTAATGTGACCAAATTTACCATAAAATGTGACTTACTTATCATGCAATGTGACCAAATTTACTATGAACTATGACCAAAATTACTTCGACCTACTAACTATGCAATGTGATTAAATTTACCATAAAATGTGATGAAAATTACTATGAATTGTGACCTACTTACTATGTGATTTGATCAAATTTACCATAAAATATGATCTACTTACCATGCAATGTAACCAAATTTACCATAAAATGTGACCTACTTACCATAAAATGTAACCAAATTTACCATGAAATGTGACCTATTTACCATGCAATGTGACGAATTTTACTATGAAATATGATGAAAATTACTATGAAATGTGACCTCTTACTATGTGATTTTACAAAATTTACCATAAAATGTGATTTACTTAGCATGCAATATGACGAAATTTGCTATGAAATGTGACCTAGTTAACATGCAATGCGACCAAATTTACTATGAAGTAACCTACTTAATGTGCAACGTGACCAAATTTACCATGAAATGTGACATACTTACTATGCAACATGACCAAATTTACTATGCAATGTGACCAAATTTACCATTAAATGTGACCTATTTACTTTGCAATGTGACCAAAATTACTATGAAATTTAACCTACTTACTATGTGATTTGACCAAATTTACCATAAAATGTGACCTAGTTACCATGAAATGTGACCAAATTTACTATGAAATATGACCTAGTTACCATGCAATGTGACCAAATTTACTATACAATTTGACCAAATTTATCATGAAATATGACCTACTTATCATGGAACATGACCAAATTTACTATGAAATGTGACCTAATTACCATGCAATGTGACCAAATTTACTATGCAATGTGACCAAATTTACTAGCCAATTTGACCAAATTTACTATGAAATATGACCAAATTTACCATGCAATGTGACCAAATTTACTAGCCAATTTGACCACATTTACTATGAAATGTGACCAAAATTACCATGAAATTTGACCTACTTACTATGTTATTTGACCAAATTTACCATAAAATTTGACGTAGTTACCATGTAATGTGACCAGATTTACTATGCAATGTGGCCAAATTTATTATGAAATGTGACCTACTTACCATGCAATGTGACCTACTTATCATGCAATGTAACCAAATTTACTATGAAATATAACCAATTTTACAATGAAATGTGACCTACTTACCATGCAATGTGACCTAATCTATTGGCTAGAAACACTTGGATGCTTGGATGGTGACCTTTTGATTTTTTAAGTGCATGGTAGGCAACCAGGACAACCGGTTATTCTTGTTAAATCATATAATATTAAATGTTTAAATACTTGGATGGTTGAGATTCAATCTTACCTAATCTAATGGCTAGAAATCATTTTGGGTACCATACCCAAAAAAGTACCAAGTTACCGTAGCATTCCTCAACTTTGTTCTTCGGGTATGACTTTTATTGGTGAGTCCACTCACTCCATCCCCTCTCTCTAGCTCTCTTTATCTCTCTCTCTCTCTTATTTGCTCTATTTTTTCAAAGTTGTTGGTTACATTACACATGGATTGATATTGGGATGCTTAATGTTTCTTTCATGTGGCATTGGATGTTGTAAGTGATCTGCTTTGTGTTCCATGTGATTGTATATATAAAGTGTTGATCTTCATTATGTGCCAAATACTATAATATGTTATTATGTTGTTGACTAAATCAACTCTAATCTTGTTTTGTTCTACTTGTCATTGTTTATTTGTTTAGTTTGTTGTCTACAAGGAAAATCAATTAAGTTCACTTTATTTTAGCTTAATGGGTCTAATTCTACATTTAGATCAGAATGGAATTTAATTTTATCATTTTATTGATGCATTTTAGTTGTTTGATGAAAAACCTCAATGAAATCTTATTTGTTACCTTGAATTCCACCTTGAAAATTTTTCATCCAAATAATAGAACTTCAAAATTTTATTTACAGTTCCAATTTTTAAAAATTTCATCCAAATAAAAAATGAACAGTACTTTTTTTCCTCTTTTCAATCAATATTTATCATTGGATATTTTGGTCATATTTTAGTAGCTGCCATGCACAAAGTTATAATTTTTCTAACACTAAATTTTGTTTTGTGTTCCTTGACATAGTGACCTCGCTTAGAATTTTCGCCTAAGGCTCAAATTGTATTAAGTCATTTTGACGATTAGCAGATAAAATATGAAGCGCGCCCATAAGTTCCTACATAAGCACCCCTATAAGTTACTGACATAAAAAATCAAACATTTTTAATTCAAGCTAGTTTATCCCCAAATCACAAAAGTTAATTAATTGTTCAATTAACATAAATATTTCATGAACAGATTCTTCGAATAGTGTGAAAATCTCACAATGTAAATACAAATAAAAATGAAACAAGAATCATATTCCTTTTAATTTTGGGCTAAAATTCTTAATCCTTCCTCACTTTTTATTGTGTTACATTTTGAGCATAAGTAAGCTACTTTAGCTTAATTTATATATGGGGCCCACTTCAAAACCCACAAGCCTTTTGAAGTGGGCCCATATTGGAATGCATTCATCTCATAAAGGAGATTAATGTGTTGTATTAATAAGCTTAAAATATTAATAGTTTGAATGACAAATTGTAGTTTTAAATCAACCATTTGAAAGTGGTTGAAGGTGATAGCCATATTTGTCCCACATTGGAAAAAAGTGGGAAGCTTGTGTGTTTATATACCCTGAAAGATTGTGACCAAAGGATTCGCAGCAGAAGAAACATACGATAAAACTTTTTATAAAATATGAATCCATCATCACAATCATCCCCTGATGAGAACTCAAGCATAGGATCATGAATAAAGTAAGAACAACTATTTAAACAATTTAAATCACTTACTTGATTTGCCTTTTGATTGAAATTTCAAGAATGATTCTTAGCTTCAAAACGATGAAGCCTCCAAGCTATCAACACAAACACAAAAGCTCTTCAAGCTTCTTGCGAATGAACAACAATTGGTCAAACCAAGCCAGAGAGGGAGAGAGGAAGTCACAGCCAAGGCTAGGGAAACCCTAGGTCATGGCCCTAGTTGGGTACGTTGGCTTGGATGATAGCCTCTCTTCTAATTAGGGTAGGAGTAAACTTAGTGCTAGCGTGCACCCATCCCCTTCTATTTATAGACAAATACTGGGGTTTCTAATTTTGCAATTTGGTCCTCCTTTATTAACTATTAATAAAAGAGACCCCACAAGTTACATAAATTAGAAACTTATCCCTCTCTTAGAAACTTAACCATTTTTGGCTGAGGAGGAGAGTGATGGAGTGATTGAGGAAATATCAAGGTTTTGTAGCTTCGAGAATTTGAAAGAGTTAGAGCACAACAAAACAGGTCGGTCTGCATGGATGATAGTCTCTCTTCTAATTAGGGTAGGAGTAAACTTAGTGCTAGCGTGCACCCATCCCCTTTTATTTATAGACAATTACTGGGGTTTCTAATTTTGCAATTTGGTCATCCTTTATTAACTATTAATAAAAGAGACCCCACAAGTTACATAAATTAGAAACTTATCCCTCTCTTAGAAACTTACCCATCTTTGGCTGATGAGGAGAGTAATGGAGTGATTGAGGAAATATCAAGGTTTTGTAGCTTTGAGAATTTGAAAGAGTTAGAGCACAACAAAACAGGTCGGTCTGCATGGTTTGAATACAAAGCTACTTTAGAAAAGCAGTGATGGGAGATAGGGCGAATTATCTATCTCCTTCAATGGCGGAGTGTTTAAATAGTTGAAGAAAAGTTGAAAGGCTCAAGTTTGAGTTTTATGATATCTTCATAGGATGTTATACGCATAACTTGCCATTATAATAAAGTGCATGATATATATATATGCTCTTATCAGCAAACCCTCACTTTAACTTAAAGTCAACAAATAAGGGGAGTCGTTGGATCAAAATCAAGGGCTGATATTAGCTCACTTAAATGAGCCGAATATGACCCGCGTATAGAGCAAAGACCCGCGTGAAACCCAGCCCCAACCCGCTCTCCATCTCGATCAGGGTTCTCTATTTCTGGCAGCGTGAAGCTCCTTCCGGCGTCAATCTCCGGCCTCCGGCGTCAAGCTCGCTAAACCCAGTTGAAACGACTTGAGTTCTGCCAAGATATTGCCTAAGATTTCCAACCGGCAAACTTGAGTTCTGCCAAGATTTCCAACCGGCTCAGTTGAATCCATCTCAATCTCAACCGGCAAACTCCATTCTTTCCCCGGCCATTCATGGCTACTCCGACACCTAACCACCATCCCTTTTAAATCTAAAATCAAGCAAACTATTTATCTTCTTCTTCACCAAAATTTTTTTTACCCAAATCCAAACCCTAAAATCAAACCGAAAAAATCCCCAACAAAGCAATGGAGTCAATGACGTTAATCATGCTCTATTTTTGAAACCAATGTGAGATTTCAAGATTTAAATTTCTGCGGTATCAAGATAGTGGGTTTTTAGTGCATCAGGTTGTGTGTAGAGAGATCAAGCAATGAGGTGTTTAGGGTTTTTGTAGGAGAAGAGTAAGAGAAAGAGGAGAGATGAGAAACGCAAGTGGAGAATAAAGAGATGTCCATCTCTCACGCTGGAAGAAGGAGCTTCCTGCTGGTCACCGTGAGGGGGAGGAGATGGTGATGGTGGCTAAAGCTTAGGGGACGAACGGGAACGGGTTTCTCGCGGGTCGTCAGCTCCTCACTGGGTCATTTAAGTGAACAAATCCTAGCAGGGCTGGATGATCCAACGGCTCCCCTTATTTGCCGATTTTAACCTAAAATAAGGGTCTGCTGATAAGAGCTTTTATATATATATATATATATATATATAATGCCCCCTGGCCCCTTTGTATTTCTATTTTCTTTCCATCATCGTGGAACTGGTCTTGGATCAGAAGTATGGTAATCGATCGAGTTTGTGAGTGAGTCTGTACGATGTGTATGTCATGATAATTTAATGAAAATTATCTTAAATTATTGTGATAATCAAATTTTCGGTGAAATTTGGCATTGCGCATAGTATGTATAAGAGTATGGATTTATTGACATGAGCTGCTAGGGTTAATCTGGTTATACTATGTAACAACGTACAACATTTGTGTTTTTTTCTTTTGTTTTTTTCCCCTTGGTGTAATAATGGGATGTTTTTCCAATTGGTACTTGACAAGCTTGATGAGGTGAAACGAGTGTGATGAAATTAAGAAAGTAACAGAACATGATCGAGCTGTGACTCATTGATTCATTTATCTTCCTTTAAAGGATAAAGTTTTAGGTTCCATTCCTTATCATTGAGTTTTTGGCCCCATCTGTTGCTCCCCTCTCCATTAACAATTAATTACTAACCCTATTAATGTATATCATTTGGCAAAAAACAAATTTATGAGAGCACCTCCAACCATGAGAGGCAAAGCCTCGTATTAGGCATTTTGCCTAGCCAAATCCAAAAAAAAAAAAAAAAAAAAAAAAAACCACTCCAATGGAGGAAGCAAAACACTAGGCATTTTGCCTATTCTCCAAATGGGTAGCCATATTTAGCAAGACATTGAGGAGAGAGAGTGCATTAGGCATTTTTGCCACATCATCAATCCCTATTCTCCATATGGATAGCCATATTTAGCAAGACATTGAGGAGAGAGAGTGCACTAGGCATTTTTGCCACATCATCAATCTCCACAAATCCTTTTTTTCATGGTACAATTTGAATATTAAAAAAAATATTAAAATATAGATGGCTAGCCAAATGGCTATTATGGCTGGATTTCACAACCCTTTAACAAGACAAATTGGATAGGCAAAATACTATTTGAGCATTTTGGCTAGCCAAAATGGCTAGTCATGGTTGGAGATGCTCTGAAAGTAACAAAGATGACCGACATGATATTGTATTACAACTCCTAAAAGCAAAATAGAGTTTTGTTTTTAACCATGCACTAACAACATTCATCATATATACTTAAATTACTCCTCTTTGTTTAAATGCTTCTCATTAGTAATATAATTTTTATTGGATGTCTCCCCTATATCTCCACGAAGACATCCGATATAATTTTTGCCTTCCTTTAAGTTTCCATTGTTCAGAAGAACGAACTTGTAGATATGTCTCACATGTCAATGACTTGTTGCGCGCTCTTGCTAGTAGAATATATTCCTACTTCCAACCGAGAAAATTTAAGTTCAAGAACATGAAAATGCATCTATATATACTAATTTATTAATATTAGGGCCGGGGTTAGGATGAGGGCAGATTTTTATTACGAGTTCTTAACTGATAGGTCCTATTTACAAGAGTATTTTACCAAAAAATCCACCTAACAAAGACCATTACCTATTAGTCCAAAAATATATTGCATGACCAAAATGCCCATAAAGACAATATTTAATCAAAATTCTTTTTAATCTTCATTCAAAATTCCTTTATTTTAATTAGTTAGATAATATTTTCCTTGATTTTAGACTAGAATCAAGGACATTTTATTTTCTATATAAAATTAAGAAAATAAATTAAAACCAACAAAAAGAAACAACAAAGAAAAAAAAAAGAAAAAAATAATGAAATGAAATTGATAAAAAATTGATGAGTTTATTTTTTTTAACACTAATTGGATAAAATAAAAAATTTGATAGGTTCAAGAAAACAACTGATGGGTTCATAAAAAAAAATTGATGAATTCATTTTTTATAAACCAAAATAGAGCAAAGCTAAAAACGAAAAAAGTGATAATTTTTTTTTTATTTTTTATTTTTTTAACTGTAAAACTTATGAGTTCATCTCTATTGGGACCTCATGATAAAAAAAAAAATAAACAAAAATTAAAAACAAAACAATGTAAAAAAAAAAAAAAAACAAACTATAAGAAAAACAGAAACTAATGAGTTCTAAACAATGTTATACTTATCAATTATTTTTTATATGGAGATGCATAAAACATGCACACACACACCGGAAAAAAAAAAAAACATATAGTGTGAAAACGATGAATAAGAACGACAAAGTAGAGATGTAAGAAAACGTAGAGATGATTGATATTATCACTTTACAGGGAGTATTCACTGTCAATATCCTATATATATATATATATATATATATATATATATAGGAATAGGTTCTGTTTACCATTCTTTTTACTATTATTTCGACCATCCATTTTCAAATCACCATTGTCAGTTGACTATTTTGAAAAATCGACCGTTAGATTAGATACTCTTCTTATACAAATCATACATGCCAAAAATCACATTGATCCAACGGTTAGATTTTAAAAATTTTCACTATAAAAAACTGCAATGTTTTTAGTTATAATAATTTTTCACCGTGACATAATTCAAAAACTAATCGTTGGATTACTGTGATTTTTGGCATTCATGATATACATAAGAAAAGTATCTAATCCAACGGTCAGTTTCTCAAAATATTCAACCGACACTGGTGTTTTGAAAATGGATGGTAGGAATAGTGGTAAAAAAAATGGTAAGGAGAACCTGACCCATATATATATATAGAGCTTCTAATATAAGGTGCACCTGATGCAAGATGCATAAGGTGGTCTCTTCTAGAGCCACTTGTTGAGCATATTTTCAGAAACTAATAATTGGATTTGATGCTCTTTTTATGTATATCATGCCTACCAAAAATCACAGTAATCCAACGATTGGTTTCTTAAAAAACCGATTGTGAAAAAGGGTGACATTTTAAAGAAAAAAAAAGCCACAGTTTTTCAAAGTTATATTTTTTTCAGAAACCAACCGTTGGTTCACTATGATTTTTTGCAGTCATGATATACATGAAAGAAGCATCAAATCCAACGGTCAGTTTTTGAAAATATGCTCAATAAGTGGCTCTAGAAAAAGCCACCTAATGCATCAGGTGCACCTTATATTAGCAGTTATATAAATATATATAACAAGTGAAAATATAAATATATATACGGAATGAATTAAAAATGAAGAAACAAGATAAAAGAATATAAACGGATAGTCAACCTTCTTGAATCTTCCTTCATAACAGTTTAATCAAACATACAATGTGAAGATGTTTGTTACAAGTTTAAAGCCAATAGAAAGGAGTACTTCTAAAGAAAAACATGGAGGAAGAAAAGAAAGTAATTCTGAAGGGTGTCAAGAGCATGATGCTACTGGCCGGTGGAAAAACAGAGGGAGAGAGATTGATTTTGGAATCTGAAAAAGGAAATTAAAAAAAAAAAACAATATGATATGTTGTTCATAATAAATGGGAAGTATTAAATCAAAACTTGAATTTTGAATTATGATTAGACAGCTGATGGAGATAATTAAGGAAATAATCATAACAGCTGAATTGTACCTTGGATCCACAAGGGCAAAAATGTCCTTGAAAAAAGTATTTTTGGATCTAACGGTTTATGTTTCAAAAAATGTTGGACTTGGTAAAAACATTATTTCCTTGTCAGATAAATAGTAAAATTATTTTAATTGTATGTGTTAGCCTTATGGCTTTCACCCTTGTTGGTTGATTTTGATGATAACAATCATTGTCTTGTGATTTTATTTGTTTATCATCTTGTGTTTATTTGCAAGCATGAATTGTGGTAAAATTCATGATGTTCTTTATATCTTGTATGATGAATTTATTATTGCATCATGGATCATATGATTCTTTAGCAATGTTTTGCATATATACATATTGTTAGGGGGAGCCACAAATCTTTGTTTGATTTATTTGTTCTATATGCAAATTTTGTTCAATGTTTGTCATCAACAAAAAGGGGGAGATTGTTAGCCTTATGGCTTCCACCCATATATGTTAAATGATTTTGATGATAACAAACATTGTGTTTTGATCTCTCATGTGTATATGAATCCATAGTTGTATTGCACATGATAATATTGCTGTATTGCATATGAATATTTTGATGTTCATTCGTGTTTATTGCCAAACCTCTTTGAATGAATGTTTATTATTTGACAATGTCATATTAGTTACTTGATTAACATTGTCATATTTATTGAATGTTTGTTTTGCTAACCTTATTGATTGATTGACATTATCCTATAGTTCTTGTATATCTATTTTGGTATATGTATTTATAAGAACAGGATTCAAGTTGTCAATGAAGAAGGCTCAAGCCATCATGAAGATAAAGCTCTTGCACTACATTGAACCTTATGTGGATATGAATATGTTGTATATTCACTAAGGACCATGAAGAGAGTCATTGCATTGATGCGATCCATTTGAAGCCAAGCTCAAGCCTAGCACAAGCCAATCACAAGTGTTGAAGATCCTTTATGAAGATCTTGCTTTTATTCTTGTGTAAGAGTGCTTAGGATTTATTTTGTAAATCTCTCTTTAGGATAAACTATCTTTGGCACAAAAGAACATGATTGGACCACAATCATACCTTAAATTATGATTTTCTTATGTATTTAATTGCATAATAAAGGCTAGTATTTGTTTTATTCATAGGAAGATGCTAATTTTCACTTTTGTAGGAAAATTGAGCAGAAATGTTCAGAATTCAAATATACAATGAAGAAGACTTGTCTGGGCATCGATTGGATAAATATTTCCACTAAAGAAGATGATTGATGAAGCATGGAGGACAAAAGAGGAAACAATCCAGAGAAAAAAATCAAGAATTTGTGGGCACAAATCATTGGCTATAGATAGCCAGATTTGGCTATCTATAGAAGTTCTATAGATAGCCAGATCTCGCTATCGATAGACGTTCTATAGATAGCCAAATCTCGCAATCGATAGAATGAGGCGGCTGAGGGCATTCCAAGATATTCTTCAAAGATTCCAAGGGCATTTTGGTCATTTGTAAAATCAGCCTATAAATACAAGTGTTTGTGTGACTTTAAGAGGGTTCAAGACTTTTGCTTTGAATCATTACTCTTTCAATTTCAATAGCCTTTATCTTACAGTTCAATTCTGCTTTTTATTCTGTCATTTACTTTTCTGCAATTTTCCTTTTATGCATGGCTCAATTCTCATTTGAGAATTGTTCTTTATGAAAGAATATGAGTATCAAGGATTCGCAGCGGAAGGAATACAATAAAAATTTTATAGAAGATGAATCCTTACTCATAATCAAACAAAGAATCGAACTCAAACATTGGATTATGAATATAAATCAAGAACATGAATTAAACAAATTTAAAAGCAAGCTTACTTGATTTGCCATTGATGAAACCTCGATCGCATCCTAGCT
>JAESVK010052212.1:0-13434 GCA_017140935.1 Hamamelis virginiana | reverse complement strand
ATTCTTTTGACTAATCTCCATAAGAACATTCTAGCAGATCATGTTCAATGTACATATTCTCTAATATGCACCCACAGATTAACTATATTCTCAATACACCGATAGGAAAGACTACCTATCCTCCCATTGGAGTCAGTTTAAATTTGTGCTACTCTTAATGGTTTATTAAATATCCACTTTAATAAACCTATGAGTAGGAACTTGTTTAGAATAAATGTGCACGAGAAATATGAGTCTCCATCTCTCAACAACTTGAGATACATATTTCTCCTATCATTTATTCATGGACCTTATCATATATATTTAAATACATACGATAAGTTGTACCTTCAAATAAATATAATATGAAATTAATATGCCCATTAGGATTGGTTTTAGGGCATACCTCTAACACAACTTTGATTCAAAGACCATGCTTTTCCAAAATATGGAGTCAATGTTTTATTGAAAATAAAACTCTTTTGTGGTTTCCTTGTTCCCTAAAAATAAGGTGGCGACTCCCAGTTTTTTATAAACTCTTATCCTTTTTCAAAAACCCTATCTTGAGTGGATAATAAAGAAGGATAAATGTGGATAATAGAGAATGATAATAGAGAAGGATAAATCGAGACGGATAAACATCATCCACAATCCACTCAAGCAAACACTCCCCAAGAGTGAACGAGAGGCCTCCCGATCAGGTTGGCTGGTTCACAGATTGGCGACTCCACTGGGTATGTCGAGGGCTAAACTCCAATTAATTATTTTTGGGCTTTTCAATTTCTTAATTAATAAAATCAATCACTTGCATTTGTATGATTGAGTGACTTTAATTCATGCATTGTGTGCGCATTGACTCTGCATGTTTAGGACGTTGTATGCTATAGCCAACGGTGAGCCTAGCCCTGGGCCCGGTTTCTTTGACTCTCGGGTTCCATGTATGCGAAATCCATCACCCTTCTTGCCAAGTACCTTCGGGTATATCAAAAGGACCAATCACGTACTGTTGGACCCACGCGGCATTCCTGATGTCACATGTGGTTAGGTATATCGATTGGACCGAGCGAGTAAGGGACACACAGCCTACCCTTTGCATTAGTCCATGTAAAATGTCTTTAGGACACATACCTTACATCGCCCATCACACACTATTGTAAATGTTATGCTGCCGGATTTTTCCCCCCGGCTTTGCTTGAACCTTGATTGTGAAGTGTGTAGAACCATTAGGACCTGGATTTGTAGGACTAAACCTTTATGAAATGCCCTAAACTCTTAAGGGATGTATCCTCAAAGAGTCAAGGTTCCTAATAAAGGCTAGTACCCTATAGGTTCATGAGCTTAGGCCTGTGGTAGTGTTACGCTTCCCAAATAGTGGTATTAATTTGTGAGTCTTAGGAGAAGACGTAAGATGTGAGATATGAGACGTGGGCTTTAGGTCCATGTCCTTTGGATAGAAGGCTTAGGTCCGCTGTGAGTTTGAGATGTGGGCTTTTGGCCCATGTCAATTGGTTAGAAGATATAAGCCTGTGGTAAGATTGAGATATGAGCTGTGAGAATAAGATTCGTGCTTGGGCCTTAGGCCCATTTTCATAAGATAGAATATGAGAGAGATTGATGTGTGGGCCTTGGACCCACACTCTTGTAGACATGTGAGGTTGTCATTTTTCATCCGTTTTCACACTGGAAGCTCTTAGTTGATTCAAATCTTTCCCTTTCCCAGCATTCTGGCTTGGCGTCGTGATTCGAGTGGTCGGTTGTTCAAGGGTCTACCTGTTGATTCAAAGATGTCTAGTAACGAAGATCATACTCCTACCGCCATTGGAACTAGTAGAAAGACAACTGATGAAAAGATTGAGGCACTCTTAAAAGTGGTCAAAGAGTCAGTTCACCAGAAAGAATGAGAGGATAAGGTGCGAGCCTGTACTAATCCCTTGTTTGAAAATGTTGATGAAGAAGAATATTTCCTTAGACCGAAGATACTTGCTGATCCCACTAGGCCTAGAACAGAATTTGTTCAGCCTGTTGATCTGGAAAAAGAGTCCAAACCCAAGACCCCTGCTTTCTTTTCCACTGATCCCCTATTGTTGAGTAGTAAGGTGGAAGCCATGAAAAAAGCCTTGAAAGGTATTAGGAAGTCTGATGATCTGGTGGACATGTCGTCGTTATCTCTGTTCCCTAAGGCCCGTATGCCCACTCATTTTAGAATGCCCGAGTTAGAAAAGTTTGATGGAATGGGTTGTCCTAAGACCCATCTGAAGATGTATGTGAGGGCCATGCACCCACGAGGGGCTGATGATGATCTGCTAGCCCAAATGTTCAACGAGACACTAGCTGGATCAGCTCTGAAGTGGTTTCTGTCACTAGATAAGTCTAGAATGAAGACATGGGAGGATGTATGCACTGAGTTCAGCAATCATTACCAGTATAACACAGAAGTTGATGTCACTAGGAGGGACTTGGAGACTACCAAACAAGAATCAAGAGAAACTTTCTCTGCCTTTCTCACCCGCTGGAGAGCCAAGGCTTCTAAAATGGCTAACCAACCTGAGGAAGAACAACAAATCCGGATGATAGTGAAGAACTTGCTCCCAGTGTATCATAAGCACATGTTTTTCCAATATCTTCCAAATTTTCGAGCTCTAGTTGCTGCTGGTACCCAAATGGAGGACGCCCTAGCCGATGGAGCTCTCCGAACCGATGAACACTACAAGAACCGCCGACCTATCATCAATGGGAAGGCTACTGAAGTCAATGCCATATCTCAGCCTACTCCATTTACCCAACCCTTTTCCTTAGGAAATAAACCATCCAGAAAATTCACCGAGCTCTATATGCCATTGGAAAAAGTCTTCGAGAAGTTAAAAACTCGAGGCTTGCTCCAACCTCTGGAACCCAGACCTACACCCAACCCATTACCCAAGAACTACAATGAAAATGAGTACTGCCATTTCCATCAATCCAAAGGCCATACTACCAACCGTTGCTTCCGCCTCCGCCATGAAATCCAAGACCTCATAGATAACAAAACCATTTCCCCACCTTCTCAACCCAATGTCACCCAAAATCCACTTCCTACCCATGCAGTCCCACCACCCCCAAATATTAATATTATCCATGCCGACCCTTATGTCCACTAGGAGCCTATCCGCCCTCACCCTTCATTCCCTACTTCTTTGATTGAAATGTTTCATCACTGTCAAGCCCGTGGGCTCATTACCCCATACAAGCCAAGATCCAAAAAGCTTTACTGCCTATACCATGCCACTTCTAGCCATGACACGGAATCTTGTGATACATTGCGGAATATAGTACAAGGGTTCATTGATCAAGGTCTGATTGAAATCCCTCTACCCTTCACTAGCCCAAGGGGGCTTTATCGTTCATGGAGACAGTTTGAGAAAGATACATTCCTGGGTTTTAGTTCGAATGGGCTTCCCGAGCCTCGCAAAGTGGATCAGTCGTCTAAAAATAATACTAGTCGGTGGGCTCTCAAAGAAAGATTTGAAGCTAGAGATCCTTGTGTAGATTTATTGACAGAAAGAAAAGGGAGGTTTAGTTTCTACGTTCTCTGCCCTGAAGATTCTTGTGAAGTTAGGATTACAAAGACTGAACCCATTAGACCTAAAGCTAGAACCAAGGAAGCCTTCTCCAACACTGGGACAAGCCAATGGGTGTTGCGAAAAAGATATGAGGCCGGAGATCCTGAAGTAGGCCTGTTGGGAGAACCTAGTGTAAAGTTCGATTTCTATGCCCTTTACCCTAAGATGGAGAAGCCCACCTTTGAAAAGCCCACCTCTAAAAAACTCATTGTTCCTTCTGGTTGGGGTGATAACCTTGACTCACTTAAAGAAGACGTTCCTGTGGCTCAGGTTGAACCCGAAGATTCAAATCTCATTCTTTCGGAGGAAGCCAACCAAGTTATTCTCAATAAGCATTTTGAGAATAGGACCCGCACGACCGCCAGGATTATCGATATGAACAAGGAAATTCGTTACTTAGCCGTTTACCCGAGGCAACCATGGGTCACCCAATGTTACAAATCAAGTTCGGCTTCTGCCAAGTCTACCATAGATGATGGGTCAGAGAATGAGATTGATATCATAGAATGAGAAGATTTGATGAACACACCCGAGGAGATAGCAGATATTTGGGCCAGTGATGAGGAAGATGTTAACCATGTTACTAGATGAGGTCGTCATTTTAAGCCTGCCAACTTGGAATCCGACAATCCTTTGGGAGAGTTAGAAAAATCCCAACGCACTGAAGTTCAAGAGGAAGAGGAAGAGATATTAAAATAGCTTAAGCGTACTCAAGCCAATATCACCATCTAGGGACTTTTAATGGCTACTCAAAAGCACAGGCAGACAGTACTCAAGCTACTCAACCAAGTTCAGATTCCCATCGATACTTCACCCGATAGTTTAGTCAGTCTGGTCAGTCCAGTCCAGCATGGGCAGTCAATATCCTTCACAGAGTCGGACCTTCCGAAGAAAGGACCTCATCATTTGCAAGCTTTGTATATCACGGTGGATACTATGCGCAAGAAAATTCCTACAGTGTTGATAGATAATGGGTCAGCCTTGAATGTATGTCCTCTCAGCACCGCCACTTCCTTGGGCATTGAACCGTCAGAATTCAAACCGTCAGGGCAAACTGTGAGAGCATACGACAACACTCGAAGAGAAGTAGTTGGCCTGGTCACTTTATCTCTAGCTATTGGGCCTGTAGAGTTTCAAGTCGATTTTCAAGTACTAGACGTGCCTGCTTGTTTCAATCTTCTACTCGGTAGGCCTTGGATCCATCCAATTGGGGCTGTGCCTTCCTCCCTCCATCAAAAGGTTAAGTTCCCCTACAAAGGCTCAGTGGTGACATTGAAGGGAGATTCTGAGATCACTCCTACCCGTGTATCTATCTGTGAGATCAAGCCAGAGATCGAAGAAGTACCATTGACAGGCTTTGAATACATACAATGTGTAGAGGTTGAGGCAGGATGTAAAGAGAAAATGGTGCTAGACTGTAGTCCGTATGGAAATATGCAAGTAGGTCAGATCATGAAAAATATGGGCTTCTTTCCAGGAATGGGCTTAGGTCGTCGTCATCAAGGCACACCTGGTCCCATTGAGTATCCCTCAGCAATTTATCCATTCGGGTTGGGCTATCAAAGTACTGAAGTTGACAGAAAAGAGATGGCACAGAAAAGAAGAGAAAGACAGTTAGCCAAAGAAGAAGGACGAGTCCTTAACCTCACTCTGAAACCTTACCGGCCCATTTTGAATGGGGCTTTTGTCAAAGAAGGGAATGATTTCCCTTATTGTGGGTTTCCCGAGCCCATTTACCTTGAAAATCAGAAAGCTATTGTTCCTGGGTTTGAAATCTTCATCAACACTCCACTACCTCTCTCTCAAACTACCATCATAGCCGAAGAGCACGCAGAGTTTGATTGGGTCGACCATATCGATGAAGTCGCCATAGGGGCTATGTTCTAAGAAATCGCCTGTATCGAAGAGCATGTTCACAAACCCGATCCTATCCACCTCATTGAAGATACCGCCAGTCCATTGACCAACTGGAGCCTTAAGTATGAGCCTTGAGTTGAAGACTTAGTCGTGGAAGATTCACTCCCATCAGATGATAGCTTGTAGGATTTCCATGTTTTCTTTCCATAGGATTGTAGAATAGGACTTTCGTTTTTCCCTTTCTCAATAAAATCATCCCTCCTCTGTTAGGAGGCGAATGATAGTTTAGTTTGTGTTAGTCTTCTTTCTTCACGATTAATAAAATATTCATTTTCTTCATTCTTCTCATTTGCAGTTTGTCACTCCTTTCTTCTATGGGTATATATGGCATGAACATAAATCCTAGAGATGATGTTCCCCCTGAGTTTGAACAACGAAGGGAAATGGAACATGCTCGACCCAATGTGGATGAATTAATATCAGTTAATTTAGGATCCAATGAATCGCCTAAGATAATTAACATTGGGGCAACTCTGTCACCACAAGAACAAGAAAAATTGGTAGGATTGTTGAAAGAGAACATAAAAGTATTTGCATGGTCGTACAAAGATATGCCAGGGATCGACACAGACATAGTACAACACTTTATCCCTACTAATCCGGGGGTTAAACCAGTTGAGCAGAAGTTGAGGAGAATGAAGTCGGAATGGACATTGAAAATTAAGGATGAAGTAGTAAAACAGATGAACGCTGGATTTCTCCAAGTAGTAGAATACCCCAAGTGGTTAGCTAATATCGTGCCAGTACCTAAGAAGGATGAGAAAGTTAGAATGTGTGTAGACTTCCGGGATTTGAACAAGGCATGCCCTAAAGATGATTTCCCATTGCCACACATAGATATCCTGGTAGATAGTACCACCGGTCACGCTCTATTATCCTTTATGGATGGGTTCTCGGGTTATAATAAGATAAAGATGGCCCCTCTAGATATGGAGAAAACCTCCTTCATCACTCAATGGGGGACCTTCTGCTATCGAGTTATGCCCTTTGGCCTAAAGAACGCCGGTTCTACCTATCAGAGAATGGCAATCACCTTACTACATGATATGATTCATAAAGAAGTGGAGGTGTATGTGGATGATATGATTGTAAAGTCTAAGGATCGAGAAGGCCATTTCAAGGCTTTAGGCAAGTTCCTTCAAAGAATTAAGCAATATAACCTGAGATTGAATCCCCAAAAGTGCGCCTTCGGAGTAACTGCGTGGAAGGTGTTGGGATTTATGATCACTCAGAAAGGAAGAGAGGTCGACCCGGGAAAGATCAAGGCCATCACAGAGATGCAGCCGCCAAAGACAGAAAAAGAGATTCGAGGATTCTTAGGCAAAGTTCAGTTTATCAGTCGATTTATAGCACAGCTAACCATGATTTGTGAGCTTATCTTTAAGCTTCTTAAGAAAGATGTGCCCACGAAGTGGAATGAAGCATGCCAAGAAGCCTTTGAAACCATCAAGAGGTATTTGAGCAACCCACCTATATTAGTTCCCCCGCGGTAAGGTGAGCCTTTGCTACTTTATTTAGCACTCACTGAAACTGCGATGGGAGCTATGTTAGCTCAGTATCTACCAGAATCCCGAAAGGAGAATGCGGTGTACTATTTAAGGAAGAAGATGACTAACTATGAGGTTAAATATGACGTATTAGAGAAGACATGTGTGGCATTGGTGTGGGTTACCCAAAAGCTCCACCATTACATGCTGTCTTTTCAAGTGCAACTCATTAGTCGCAT
The DNA here is from genome assembly GCA_017140935.1 of Hamamelis virginiana. Taxonomy (NCBI): domain Eukaryota; kingdom Viridiplantae; phylum Streptophyta; class Magnoliopsida; order Saxifragales; family Hamamelidaceae; genus Hamamelis; species Hamamelis virginiana. Next base: position 6,213 of record JAESVK010052212.1, on the reverse strand, counting down.
GGACCCCCTGAAGTACTTGTTGGAGAAGCCAGTGTTATCCTATAGGACAGCCCGTTGGTTATTGCTATTATCAGAGTTCGGCATTCAATATGTGGTGCAGAAATCAGTGAAAGGAAGGGCGGTGGTAGAGTTTTTAGTAGAGCATCCATCGTCAATAGAAAGACCGTCTGAGTACCATTTTCCTGACGAGGAGATTCTAGAAGTAAGTAAAGAGCCTTGGAAAGTTTTCTTTGATAGGGCTCATAATAAGAGAGGATGTGGAATAGGTGTGTTGTTAGTCACACCAGAAGATAACTTGATACCATTATCTGTTAGGTTATCCTTCGATGCTACTAATAATATAGCCGAATATGAAGCCTGTATCCTAGCATTGGAAGCTGCCTTGGAGTTGGGTGTGAAAGAATTAAAAGTATATGGGGATTCCGCCCTGATCATATGTCAGACTAGAGGAGAATGGAAGACTCGGGATAAGAAGTTGCTACCTTACCATGAATATTTAGAGGCCTTGGTGAAAGAATTCCGTCAAATTGACTTCTTTTATTTGTCTAGGTTAAAGAATAAGTTTGCGGATGCCTTAGCCACTCTATCATCCATGGTATATATCCCTAAAGATGAAGGTGTAACTCCTCTAATCATTGAGTCACGGGAAGAGCCGGCCTACTATTGTGTTATCCAAGAAGGAGAGTCGAATGATGGAAAACCATGGTACTATGACATCCAGCAGTTTATAGAAAAAGGAGAGTATCCGAAAGAGGCGTCATCCATAGACAGAAAAACCATAAGGAGGTTGGCCAGTCAGTATATTCTGTGTGGAAGGAAGCTGTATCGGAGATCACACAATGGAGTACATCTGCTATGTGTCAATGAACAAAAAGCTGAAAAGATAGTATTGGAAGTACATGAAGGGGCTGGGGCTCCGTATATGAATGGATACATGCTAGCTAAGAAAATCGTGAGACTAGGATATTATTGGTCAACCATGGAGAGGGATTGCCATCTACATGTCAAGAAGTGTCACAAGTGTCAAGTGTTTGCAAGTGGAAAACATCAACCCTCGATGCCACTCACTACTATGTCTTCGCCATGGCCATTTGCAACATGGGGCATCGATATCATTGGCAAGTTAACCCCCGCAGCCTCAAATGGACACAAGTACATCTTGGTCGCAATAGATTATTTCACCAAGTGGGTAGAAGCTACATCCTACAAGACATTGAATGCCAAACAAGTAGCGAGGTTCATACAGAATAATATCATCTACCGGTATGGAGTGCCTCACTAGTTCATCTCTGACAATGGACAGCATTTCCGAAAAGAAACCGAAGCGCTCTTACAAAAGTATAGTATCAAGCATCACCGCTCATCTCCCTATAGACCACAGACAAATGGAGCTGTTGAAGTAGCAAACAAGAATCTCAAGTCGATCTTGAAAAAGACCACCGAGACTTACAATGACTGGCATGAGAAATTACCGTTAGCACTGTGGGGATATCGTACTTTCATTAGATCATCAACCGGGGCTACACCTTTTTCGCTCGTATATGGAATGGAAGCTGTATTGCCTATAGAGTTAGAGGTCCCGTCATTAAGGATTACCATGGAGAGTCAACTGCCGGAAGTAGAATGGGTAAGGAACCGGTATGAAGAGTTAGCTTTGATGGATGAAAGGCGATTAAGGGCACTTTATCACATTCAGGGATATCAAAGAAGAATAACCAAGGCGTTTGGTAAGAAAATGAAGCACAGAGGTTTGAAGAAATGGAATTTAGTACTAAAAGAGATCCGAGCACCGATCCACGACCCGCGATGAAAGTTCAAGCCCACATGGGTAGGCCCTTACATCATCAGAGAAATACTGTCAGGCGGAGCCGTGAAGATTGCAGACATTGATGGGAATGAATTCTCTCAACCTACCAATTTGGATCAATTGAAGAAGTACAACATATAAAAAAAATAAATAAATAAAAATAAAAATAGAAAAGAGAGTCCGCTAGGTAGAAAACCCGAAAGGGCTGCTTAGGCAAAAGTTAGGGTATTCAAAAAAAAAAATACAAATAAAAAAAATATAATAAAAAATCAAGCTCGCTAAGTAGAAAACCTGAAAAGGCTGCTTAGGCAAAAATTAGAGCAAGAAAAAAAATAAAGAAATGGACTTCTTCAATTTGATTCATGAACTACGAAGACCTGATTCCCCAAATATCACCAAGAATTAAGGAAAAATGACAAAGCACTGCATCAAGGACGGGGATACGTAGGCAGCCCATAAAGTTACCTTGGGTGCGGTCTATTTCTTGTAAAAACACCAAGAGTTTGGTTCAATTGTAATTATTAAAGGATATTTGTTGAGATTTTAGTAAAATTGATATTTATTCATCCATAAAGGGTAGAAACCTTTTGAAAGATTTATTACATGCCATATGTGTCCATAATTTCTACTTTCTTCAAATCTTACATTGCTCAGAAAAGTAAAATATATAATCCCTAATCTACTCTAAGTCATTCTCGCTCCGCGGGCTTGGGCTTCATTCTCATTTTCTCTGTTTCTCTTAGTTGTCCTAACTCATGACGCATCTGGTGGAAGTGATGAACTTGCTGACTGAGCTGCAACTTGAGGACCATAAACGAGGCTTTGAACCTTATCCTAGCCCGCACCTTTGAACCCAAGTCTTGTTTAAGCCAAGCCCGATACTTCCCATCAAGCCTAAAAGGCCCATTGCAATCCCCTACCTGACTCATACATAAGCCTAAAGCCCATTTCTTCACAGCCCAAGATACCAAAGAAGGAGTAGCCGCCTCTACCCTATGAACATGCCTTTTGATAAGGATATTGATCTGAGCACGACCCATCTGGCGAAGTACACGAGAAGCCTAGTAAAACGATGTATACTTTAGGCCCATAAGCTTCACCTGACAACATCCCGAAGTGTATAGTACATACTCTTCACCACAGTCCCATATGGCCACATGCCACTGAATATCTCTCCAAGTAAGAGAAGTGAAGAAGATGATCATATCCTGAGTCGAGCGATGCTCAAGAAACAAAAGTTTACGCGAACAGTAGTTATGGGACAAGTGTTTAGGCCTATCACAAGGAGTAATCAGCTTGAGTCTCTCAGCCAACCACATCTGAAGGAGAATGGGACTACCCCTAATGCAAGAAGCAGAGTTGGAGTGAAAATGGTCAAGACCATTTAGAGTTTCAGCTAGCACCAGAGGGATGATGTTATGAGACTTCGACAATGGCAGAATAAGTTCACATGTTTCAATGGGCATGAAAATGGTTCCATTCGAAACAAGAAAACAACCCACTATGCATAAGGCGAGTGCGTACTGGGTAGGCCTATGAAGAGCTAGTGGTTTCCCCCCTTCCCTCAAGAAAAACGAAGCTAGTTTGAGAAGATCAATGGAGTTTTCATGGATATATGAAGAAGCTTCCTAGGCGAGAGTTCAAAGAGAGAAGAAAATGTTTGGAAATAACCTCGACGAATGGTAGGAAAGATGAAAGGACTATTAACAGAGATATTCATCAAGGCACAAAACTCTTCAAATAAAGAATATACCTCTTCATAGATGAAACGAAATACATGAAGATCAAAGTCCCAGAAATGGATCACAGAGTAGAGAATCTTGTCTTCAAGCTTCACATGACAGAGAAAGAACCATGAAGATAAACAGAACCGTGCGAACACCCTCTTGTCTTCTGCCCGCATTCTTGCTATGAATAGGTTGATGATCAACTTGAGAGCTTCCATTGTGTTTAGTGTGATGAAAATGAGCATAGAGGTGTGTTTTTATAGCTTTTTGGCAAAGGAATCAAGTTAGAAGCGAAATTGAACACTCCAAAAGTCAAAAAATGTCAAAATAATCAAAAAATGGGAACCAGGGTCGATGACCATCCCTGATCTCAATTTTTGCCTAATTTTGACATTTTTGAGACTTTTTGATGCCCGGTTTGACTTTTCGCTCAATTTTTGTTAGTTTTGACCTATTTTAGGGTTAAAATTGAACCAAAAAAGCAATTGAAACATATTTGTATTCTCATTAGGATAAAATTACATGCCAATCAGGGTTTTTAGTACATATATAGAGGAAAGGTTCCATAGAAAACCCTAAGCAGGCCTCCTATAGGTCTAATAGTCCAAAATCATCTCCGCCGGGAGGATTTCCTCGTTCCCCGTGAACCCGATGCCTCGTGATCCTCTCTCGACCCATAGCGTTCCTGTAAAGACAAAGCTTAGGTGAGATTGGTGAAGGATGAGATCATCAGTGATTGAGTGATTGAAAGAGTAGAGAAAGGATACCTGTGCAGCTATGTTCGCATTATGTGCATCAAGATTCATACTTTGAAGTTCCCTAGTCAATGATGCACAGTATGCCAACCACTCCTCGGTGTATGATACAAGCACCTGAAAGGTCGAAAGATTCAAAATGTTAAGAGAGAGAAAGCTATATATGACAAAAGATGAAAGTATGATGATTACTGAGGTGTAAGAAGGATCAATATGAGGGTATTCATTATAAGGCACTCGAGTGATCGGCCGTTAAACAAAGCTACCATCCTCAATAACTTGCACCTGCCAAGGGACAGGTGGCAAAGAAGGAGCAGAGGATGAAGACTCGCCCTCATTAGGAGCCGAAGCAGCTGTAGGATGGGAAGCATGTCCTCGGGTTCGACGACCCTGCCAAATAAAGAGATATGAGAAATAATGTATGAGAAAAGGGGTAAAGCAATCAAGAGAAAGTTTGATACCTCAGCAGGTGGAAATCCCGATACTAAGGGACGCATCAGATAGTGCTGACAGAATGAACGATAATCCTCGTGCGAACGATGGAAAGCATCCGCAAATACACCAGCCATGGCGTCTGTTAAGGCATGGTCTGTCAACCTATCAGTATGCCTCATAGAGGGAGGAGGTGCATGGGGCACACAGGCAACTGAATAAGACCCACAAAGCTGAGCACGCACTCTTTCCCCAAGGTACCAATACCTGCCAGAAGGCCCCTCGAACATAATCCTCTTATGAGACATCTCAATTACAGGATTAAGTTGAGCATGCATGGTACCCCTCCAATGACGCCAAGGGTTCCACCTAACCTGAGGACAAGACATATTAGAGAAAGTTTGAGCATTGAGACAGGAAAAGCAGAAATAAAGATGGTTACCTTATTAGAGCGCAACCCTACAAGAAAAGCACGACTGTAAGCATAGTCATGCCTATGGGCAATAGCACTCACTCGCCGATCTGGGGCATATCGAGCGAGGGTTGACCAAGAAAGGTCATTAGCAATCAAGGTAAGGCTATTCAGGTCGAGGTACTCATGAGCCCATACCTGCAGAATATGTGTATTATTAGAAGATAAGTAAAGGGAAGTTTATGATATTTTCTCAAAATAAGTGAGTATACCTCCCAGACAAATCCCATGCCTCCAAAGTCAGTGCATACCCCTCGAGACCGACAGCACATGGTCCTATACATGGTGGCCAAGGCAGCACCACCCCAGTTATACTGAGGAATGGTATCAATATCCTCTAAACTAGCAAGGAAGCCTAGAGGTGCCAAATCAGCGGTGCCTGCAAAAAGAGTACATGAAATCAGATATAAGAGGAAAGCCCGCACGATGTGATCGGGATCTTCCCCTTCAGGCATATTGCTAAATGTGGTAAGAAGAGTGTTTCAGTGAACTGATCTCTTCACAATCTCTATATCAGCTGCCCCAAGATAAGTGTTTAGATAAGCCAAGTTCTTGCTTGCATCATTATAAAAATCCAAAGGGCGACCCCCAATGGAAAGTCCAGTGATCATGGTGAAGTCAAGGGGAGTCATAGTCATCTCCCCAAACTCAAAGTGGAATGTGTTGGTGGTATCCCACCAAAGCTCAGATAAGGCCATCAAAGCCTGTCTGTCTATAGTATCAACCCACAGTGAGTCGATGAAGTCTCCAAAACCAAGCCTTCGGATAGTGGCTTTCACATATGGTTGGAGGGTATCCATCTTAGCCCACCATCCAATAATACCCTGTAAAGATGACCGAGTCCTGATGTCGAACTCTGGCTGAAAAGATAAAGATTAATTGATTAGAGGTATAAAGATAAGTTATGCTAATTCTTTGAATCAAGAATACAAAATTAACTCACAAAATGATACATTTTCAAAAAATGTTCAAATTTTATTGTCAATTGTGAGTTATTCAAAAAATATATACCATAATTAA
>JAESVK010052185.1:32928-53657 GCA_017140935.1 Hamamelis virginiana | reverse complement strand
CCCAAAGGGTCACACACAATAGAGAGTAAGTGAGTTCCTTAAGCTTGTGGGAGGGGAATCCTATCATTGAGTTTGTTTGATTTTAATTATTAAAAGTTAATTGATTAAAAGTCAAAACTAACCGAGAATAGGATTACTCTATTCAAGGATGTTTGGTCGTGCTAGCACTAGTAACCAAACACCCCAAAAGAGGAGAAAGTCTATAAATACAAGTGTTTAACACACTCCAGGGTTAAGAGTAACCCTAGGGCCGAAAATTCTCTCTCCCTCTCCCTCTCCATGCTAGCTTGCTCACAAGGGTTGTGAAAGGCTAGGAGGTTTAAGGAGTCTTGCTCTCGTGTGGATACGCTTTGGAGGTTTCATACGTTTGAAACTCGAAGGAAAGCTACACCGAAGAACACAATCAAGTAAGATTTATTTGCATTGATTATTTGTGTTTGTTTATATACATGATCCGATGCTTGAATCGTTCTTGGAGGTTTTGTGAACATGGATTGATTTTATAAACCGAAAAAGTTTTGTTTTACCTATTCCGCTGCGAATCCATGTCTGTGGTTTTTCACAGAACCTTTCAAACAATGGGTTGAATAATGATAATCAACCCATTATGACTACAAGAAATTAAATTCTTGAAGTTATTTAAGAAGCATATGGCCCATTGACAAAAGGAATGCAAGTTCTTATTTATAGAAAACCTTACCCAGATTGGATTGTAGGACTTATGAATTCCCAAGAGGATACAAAGTGCCAGAATTCACTTCGTTCTATGGAGAAGGTGAATAATCCACTATTGAACATCTGGGTAGATTCACAGGCCAATGTGGAGAAGTTGGGAATAATGATTTTCTAAAGCTTAGATTATTCTCAAATTCTTTAACAGGAAATGCCTTCACTTGGTATGTGAATTTACCTCCTAGTTCAATCCAAACATGGGTCCAGTTAGAGGAAATGTTTCATACTTAGTTTTTTAGAACTGATCCAGAAATTGAAAGAATTTGCGCAGGGAGGATTCGCAGCGGAAGACAAACTATAAAAATTTATAAAAAAAAGAATCCAACCATTCATATTCAAGCAGGAAATCGAAACAAGCATAGGATCATGAATAACACAATAATAATATTTAAACAACTTTAAATATACTTATTTGATTGCCTTTGTTGAAACCTCGTTCGAATCTGAGCTTCAAATTGTATGAAACCTCCAAGGTATCCACACGAACACAAGACCCTTCAAGCTTCCCGCACTTGTTCAACACTTGAATCAATGCAAGATGGAGAGGGAGAGAGAGAGCAATTCGACCAAGAGAGAGAGTGTTAATTCACAGCCCCCACGCGGTTCTCTTTGGATGATAGCCTCCTATACTATTTAGGGTTGAGTGGACTTAGTGCTAGCATGCATTCATCCCCTTATATTTATAGGCAAATACTAGGGTTTCTAATTTTTGCAACTTAGTCCTCCTTAATTAACCTTCAATTAAAGAGACCAAGTAAGTTACACAAAATTAGAAACTTACCCCTTCTCCTAACTTAAAGAACTCACTTGTGTCCTTTTGTGTGTGACCCTTTGGGTTCATCCCAACCTAGCAGTAGACAGGGACATCTCTATATGTCTCCCAAAATAGAAAGTTTCTATTTTTAGGTTCAATTGGAACAATTCTAATTATGCCCTCATTGATAACACTTTATCAATAGGCCTACACTGTTCATGAGTGACATCTAGCAACACATCATAACGTACCCTAGGTATGGGTGAAAAGCAGAACTAAAATGAACCATTCATGTTACTTAATCCTTCATCCTCTAATGTCACTGTTAAGATATTCAGGCATGGTTATTAAGTCAAACCATATATTAACAACTTGTTATATGTTCTACAAAATATAATTCTCAATAAGATGAACCCATGAAATACTTTCACAGTTCACCTATCACCTTGGCCATGGATTTCACGTTGAGAATTATCTTTGTGAACGAACCTTGACATTCTCTCTCATCAAAGATGAAAGTGATGATTCCTTCTTGCGCACTCATTTACCTTCATACATAACCCTACTAGAGCCAATGAGTACCGATTACACCCTTATGGTTAAGGATGTACGAGATACTATCAAACTCAAGTGACCTATGCATAAGATAACTATGGTGCCTCAGGTCTATGGACTACCAAAATAATGGACGTAACATAAGAATATTCTTTTGACTAATATCCATAAGAATATTCCTGTAGATCATATTCAGTGTACATATTCTCTAATATGCACCCACAGATTAACTATAATGTCACTACACCGATAGGAAATACTACCTATCCTCCCACTGGAGCAAGTTTAAATCTGTGCTACTCTTAATGGTTTATTAAATATCCACTTTAATAAACCTATGAGCAGGAACTTCTTTTAGAATAAATGTGTATGAGAAATATGAGTCTTCATATCTCAACAACTTTGAGATATATATTTCTGTTATCATTTATTCATGGACCTTATCATATATATTTAAATACATACGACAAGTTGTACCTTCAACTTAATATAATATGAAATTGATATGCCCTTTAGGATTGGTTTTAGGGCCTACCTCTAACAATCTCCCACTTGCACTAAAGCCAATCAACATAGTATCGTATACTAGTCTTTGTAAGACAAGGCTTCTAACATTCATTTAAGGTGTTATGGCAATGTAGATTCTATGCAAACAAACTTTGCAACTTTATTATTTTCGATAATAGTAATTAAACTAATATCCGTTACCAACTCTGATGTCCTAGTAAATGAGACCTGTGTTCTCGAAAGAAAACGCTATACTCTTGACATCCTTTTAGGCAATTTGTAAATAGCATCCCTTTATAAATTTCTTTATACATGCAAGTATTTCATTATTAAACTCTTTTAAGAATATACTTGTATCTATTCAGAATCCCTATTCTGAATCAACAATCAATATCTGCTAACAACCATTTGCAGCATAAAGGATATTGACTTAAATACATAAGCTTTAGTCATATGAGTCTCCATATTTCTCAAATATTATGCTCATATGAAATCCCTCATAAAATCTAATTTTTGAGAGATTTGAATTCCTATAGCGATTATAGAATTCACAATACTACGCTAGTATTTAAAGTATGTACTTTATAAAGAAAATCAAGAATAATATCGATGACTTGTATGCTCCCACTTTTCCTTTTGAAACAAGGTATTTTATGTATTAAACCTTTTAATAACATAAAATTCCTTTTGATGTTTCATAAAGGTGTAGTTCTCAACTATTGTGGAAACATTGTTTTCCAATAACTCTTTATTTGAGAAAACAAACCTTTTGAAGTTTATTTGGAATATCTCATATTTCCAAATAATTTCCAAACTTCATCGTTTAACATATTTATGGTCAATTAGTGATATAAGATTCAACCAAATATTCTCAATATTTTTCCTTTAGTTTTACTTCATATGAATCATTTGAACACTTCAAATATTCATAGTTTTTGAATCATTTGAACACTTTCAAATACTCAAATAGATATGAAGTATACAAACTAAAATTCAAGGTTTATACATCTTATGTATTATCCTTTTAATCTCCTTATAAAATAAGGTGATCGATTCATATTAATTAATGAATCAAAATTCATTTATTAATGTGATCCTTGAAGTTGAATCCTCATATACCATTTCATGCATTTATTCAAAGCATTCATAAAGAGTATAGAACTTTAAATAAATTACCAGAAATAATCTAAAATATCCAATATCATAGATTAAAGGTTTTAAATAAACAGAGTATTTAAAACCAAATAAAACCTCAATTAAGAAGTCTTAAAACAACTGGCAATTTAAAAAAGTTTCTATAAACTCTAAATAAACTAATCAAGTATCAAGCTTCTATGTTAAATGCATCAATTGTTGATTCATTTCCAAACAAAGAAAGCTCGATGTCTACTTGATCTTCTGCTTCCTTTTGTCTTCTACATACAATCGTATTGTACAATAAAGTACAACTACGTATCGGATACCATAAGCAGAATAATATTAATTCTTAATTAGTAAAAGAATAAAGCATAGGATGTACCATTAAAAGAACTGTTCTTCAAACTAGGTACTCCTTGAGTTTCTATTGACCTGACTTACCGCACTAGAAACACTTTCCTTTTAGACTTCTCATTCTTAATGCCTCATTTTGGCTTATCATGAGACTTCTTTTTCTTTCCCTTACTCTTAGGTTTGGTCTCAGAAGTGGAAGCTCCATTGATAGCCAAAACATTCCCTTTAAGTTCCTTCTTCAAGGTCTCCTAACACTCACTAGCATATTTATCAAATCAGTAAAGGAAAAATTTAGATGAATTACTTGTGACTTGCAGGAAGGAAATGAAGCAAGATGTCAATGCCCTTTTTAGCAGTGATCCTAACACTTAGATCATGCAATAAATGAATCTTCTGGATCATCTTGAGACAGAGCTCATTAACAGATGTCACATTCATCATCTTATAGGAGAAGAGTTCACTAATAGGATTGTACTTTACAATTCTACTCTGTGAACCTTAAAGTTCCCTCAAATGTACCTTACATCATTATCAAGCCACTTACTATAAGTGTCTTTCTTCTCTTTATATGCCCCCTTATGACAGAACATTGGGGCATGGGGCATTGACCACGTAGTCTATTTTATCAGCGGCTAAGACTAGGTTTCTTAAACCAGTCTTGGAAGTTTTGGACTAGTAAACGATTGTCATTTAATTATACTAGAGAGCGGGTTTAGATGAGCTATCTACAACAGAAAATAATAATTATAATTTCATATTATTAAACCATAAATACTTTTTGGTCTTTAAGTTTTACGGTATCTCCCACTATTTTATTCGAATCTCATACACCCTTTAATGAGATTCGGGAATTTCAACATTGAATTTTCATAATGGGGATTGGGGTCCCATCAAGAATTAATAGTCCTCACATAATAGTTTCTTGGATATTAACCCTTAATGAGTGGATAACTCTTTATCCTAATGCTACTCAAAGCAAGTTCCAATCATCTTTTAGCCTCTAAACTGTAGTATCCTCACATAATAGTTTCTTGGATAGTACATTTTAGTTAAGTCACACCCACCATTCACATAAGTATGGTCAATTGAATGTTACACCCCTCACATGATAGTTTCTTGGGATGCACCATTTTCGCACCTTATGATATCCAATATTAAAACAAGATAGTATGAACCCTCAGGATAAACATGTTCCCACATATCTGCAACCAAACATATCCATCACAAGAATCCACCTACCATGCAATGGTGGGAGGCTAGGATAAAGCCCAAGGCCTCTTCCTTACAACTTAATTTTGTAATAAAGGGGTTTTGTAAAAGGTCTCATTTTAACAACATACATCACATGCATATAAGCAAATATATATCACATACAATTTTAGTTTGGACCAATCTTTATTATTAGTTCTCAATTATCCTCCCACTGCCCTCCTAGAGGTTATGGTGGATTCATCTTAAACATATAATAAATTAGGTCTAGGCCCTAACAAGCATACATCACATGTATAAATGAGCCTTTGGTATGATTATGGACTTTCAAGATGGGTTCAAGCTTTGAGCCAAAAAGATGAACCCTAGGTCTAAAGTGTGGGTTGGTGATCGTAATAAAATCCTATGCAACTATTACATAGCGACAAACAAATCTTCTTCAAGATCTTGATGTCCTTGCCAAGTCCTTCTCAAGTCCTTGCTTTTCCTCTCGAACAAGACTCCACCATGCATTTTGGGTCCACCACTTGCCTTCTTGAATTGAAAATTACAATTTATAAAAGAAGAAGGGGATTAAGGGAATAAGGGGATACATAGGGATAGAAAGGGAAAGAGGCATGCAAGCCCCAAATAATTATATCACCTTATTTAAACAACTTTTAAATACAACCCAAAAATAAACCATTCACATCTAATGCCGCCAATCACATCTCATTTAATTGATTTTTAAGTCCATAATCATCCATTCACAATTATACAATCACATTGCATAAAAATAAAGCAACATACAGTAAAAGGCAATGATGGCAATGACGTATAATTAATTAAAGTCATCTTATTATTATCTTATAACAATAACAAAGATATTATTATTATCTGATAATAATAATAAAGTCCTTTTAATCCCATTAGAAAGGATCTCATCATATCTGATATGACTATACTAGTTTCTTTCCTAAAACAAGTAAAACCCCTAATTGTCACAACTAGGGTTTTAATTATATAGAATTTAATTTGAGAAATTATTCTCACAATTCCTACCATGCATTTAACACTTTAATATGCCTAGTAGATTAATCACTATTAACCTACAATGGTGGAATAAATAATAACTCAAAATAAAAATTCTAAGAAAGAAACAATTTCTGTTTTTCAACAAAAATTTCAGAATTCAGCTACTGTTTTGGGACTAATCTTTCCTATATTAAAACTAACTTTTAAAACATGAGAATACTCTATTTCACAAGGATTTTCAGTCCTCTTTCAAATGGCATAGGTCTCGTTTCGTGATTCCAACATTTGGTATAACTTTAAAGCAATTTGTGACATGAACTCCAATCCATGACAGATTCTGAAATTTCTTCACAAATGGCTTTATGGGGCCTAACCTAGAACGAATTTAAGTCATGGGAATACTTCAATTCACTAGGTTTTTCAGTCATCTTTCCAATGGCATGGGTCTCAAAACTTGATTCCAACGTTTGGTATCAATTTAAGGCATTTTGTGATAGAGAGTCAGAATTTCCAGATTTGACTCCTAATCACAAAAACCTTAATACGGCTAATCTAGGTCATAGCAAATCATGGAAACTGTTCCCAGACTTAGTTAAAACCTTATATTAATGAAGTTGATAGGTGGCATGCTTTGCAAATCAATAAAACCATTTTTCATAGATTTTACAAAACATACATAGTTGCTGCCCAGAAATTACAGCAACCTTGTTTAATTTTAAAACAATTTTAAAATTAATCCAAATAATATAAAATCATGTCAAAACTATTTTAACATGTTAATATATCATTAAGCAACAGCCCTAAATCATTTTAAACAAATTAAAATGTTAATACATCACATGTATTACTCAAACTCTCAAGAACACCAAAAAGAAGTTTTTACAAAATAAGTTTCATGTAACCTACTTGTTCTTCAATTTTGATTTTCAAAAACATCAATAAATTTTTTTGAAAATAATATAAAAAATTTATAAACATGTTGAAGAACATTAGGTATGAAACCAAACAAAGAACAAAACCCATTAGGGTTTCCAAAACCCTTGGGGCCGTCCACATAGTGTGAGAGAGAGAGAGAGTGAGCTAGGGTTAGGGTTTCTCAAACCTTACCTAATCCTATCATGCTAGGGTTTCCATAAACCCTAATTAGGGTTGCATAATTTCCTAAATCCACATCATTCAAAATAGGTAAGAATCAAATCAAAATGAGAAACTTTCCTAAAACTTGAACAATTCAAAATAGGAAACAAATATGTTGCAAGATTTGAATTAGGGTTTCTAAAACAAATCAAGAAACTTTCCATATATGATTTTAGGGTTTCTTAAACCTAAAAATCAGCCACCATGTCAATTGTATTAAGGTTTCAAAGAACCATAATAGCCTCCATGGTTAACCATTAACAAAGCTCCATTAATACATTAAATTTAAACAACTTTAAATTAAGCAAGATACAGGTATCAAGATTCAATTTAAACACTTTTAAAATTAATCAAGAAACCATGTAATCATGTTCTAGGGTTCCAAACCCTAGTAGCCATCATCCAAGAGGGTGTTAAACACCATAGCCGAAATCCCCTAATAGGGTTTCCCAAAAGCTAAGTTGCCAAATATATATGCTAGGGTTTCTAAAATCCAAGCATTGATGCATTCTAGTTTCTAAAACCATGAACTTTCTAAAAACAAGAAGTTTCCAAAACAATAAGGTTTCCAAAAACAAGTTTCTAAAAACAAAAGTTTCCAAAAACAAGGAGTTTCTAAAATCATGAAGTTTCCAAAAACAAAAAGTTTCTAAAAACAAAAGTTTCCAAAAACAAGAAAGTCATCCATTCAATCCTAGGGTTTCCAAAATCCAAGAATCAATCATGGCCATTGATTATAGGGTTTCTAAAACCCAAATCATTAACTATCATGATCAAGAACCAAACTAGGGTTTGTAAACCCTTGTGGCCGTCAACAATAGGGGAGAGGAGAGAGAGGGCCACCACCTCCATTAGGGTTTCATCAAACCCTTGAATCAAGAACACCAAAGGGGTAAAATCCCATGGTTGTGCACAATAGGGGGCTGTCCCCTCATGGTCGTGACCTACCATAGGGTTTATAACAAAACCCTAAATGCCATTAATAAAAACAAACAAGTTTAAACAAAAACACCATGGCCGAATTCTATGTGGGGTTCAAGAACCCTACTTTAAATTACTTTTAATTAATTAAAGCCATTACATGACATCATCTATTCATGACCATGCTTGATTTGGCTCTGATACCACTGAAAGAATTTGCGCAGGGAGGATTTGCAGCGGAAGACAAATTATAAAAATTTATAAAAACAAGAATCCAACCATTCATATTCAAGCAGGAAATCGAAACAAGCATTGGATCATTAATAACACAAGAATACTATTTAAACAACTTTAAATATACTTACTTGATTGCCTTTGTTGAAACCTCATTTGAATATGAGCTTCAAAGTGTATGAAGCCTCCAAGGTATCCACATGAACACAAGACCCTTCAAGCTTCCCGCACTTGTTCAACACTTGAATCAATGCAATATGGAAAGGGAGAGAGAGAGCAATTTGGCCAAGATAGAGAGTGTCAATTCACGGCCCCCATGGGCTTCTCTTTGGATGATAGCCTCCTCTACTATTTAGGGTTGAGTGGACTTATTGCTAGCATGCATTCATCCCCTTGTATTTATAGGCAAATACTAGGGTTTCTAATTTTTGCAACTTAGTCCTCCTTAATTAACCTTTAATTAAAGAGACCAAGTAAGTTACACAAAATTAGAAACTTACCCCTTCTCCTAACTTAAAGAACTCATTTGTGTCCTTTTGTGTGTGACCCTTTGGGTTCATCCCAACCTAGCAGTGGATAGGGACATCTCTATGTCTCCCAAAATAGAAAGTTTCTATTTTTAGGTTCAATTGGAACAATTCCAATTATGCCCTCATTGATAACACTTTATCAATAGACCTACACTGGTCATGAATGACATCTAGCAACATATCATAACGTATCCTAGGTATGGGTGAAAAATAGAACTAAAATGAACCCTTCATGTTACTTAATCCTTCATCCTCTAATGTCACTGTTAAGATATTCAGGCATGGTTATTAAGTCAAACCATATCTTAACAACTTGTTATATGTTCTACAAAATATAATTCTCAATAAGATGAACCCATGAAACACTTTCACAGTTCACCTATCACCATGGCCATGGATTTTACACTGAGAATTATCTTTGTGAACGAACCTTGACATTCTCTCTTATCAAAGATGAAAGTGATGATTCCTTCTTGTGCACTCATTTACCTTCATACATAACCCTACTAGAGCCAATGAGTACCGATTACACCCTTATGGTTAAGGATGTACGAGATACTATCAAACTCAAGTGACCTATGCATAAGATAACTATGGTGCCTCAGGTCTAAGGACTACCAAAATAATGGACGTAACATAAGAATATTCTTTTGATTAATCTCCATAAGAATATTCCTGCAGATCATATTCAGTGTACATATTCTCTAATATGCACCCACAGATTAACTATAGTGTCACTACACCGATAGGAGGGACTACCTATCCTCCCACTGGAGCAAGTTTAAATATGTGCTACTCTTAATGGTTTATTAAATATCCACTTTAATAAACCTATGAGCAGGAACTTCTTTTGGAATAAATGTGTATGAGAAATATGAGTCTTCATATCTCACCAACTTTGAGATATATATTTCTCTTATCATTTATTCATGGACCTTATCATATATATTTAAATACATACGACAAGTTGTACCTTCAAATTAATATAATATGAAATTGATATGCCCTTTAGGATTGGTTTTAGGGCATACCTCTAACAGAAATTTCTATGGCTAATTTAGGTAGACTTAGGCAAAGGCCTGATGAAAAGGCTTCTCAATTCATTAATAGATTCAAAAGGGCAAAGAACAAATGTAGGATTAATCTTCCTAAAATTGAGATTGTTAAACTTGCTCAAAATGGTTTGGAATTTGAATTGAGAAAGAAATTTGATGGTGTAGAGTTCAGAGACTTATATAATTAACAACTAAAGTGACTAGATATGACTTATTATTAAAAAAAGAGTCTTAAAGCGAGTGGAAGACACAAGGAACATGGTGGAATCTTGTATGAGAGGAAAGCAAGGACTTATGAAGGACTTGGCATGGA
This sequence comes from Hamamelis virginiana, assembly GCA_017140935.1. Classification (NCBI taxonomy): domain Eukaryota; kingdom Viridiplantae; phylum Streptophyta; class Magnoliopsida; order Saxifragales; family Hamamelidaceae; genus Hamamelis; species Hamamelis virginiana. Next base: position 43,205 of record JAESVK010052185.1, on the reverse strand, counting down.
CGTCAAGATCTTGAAGAAGATTTATTTCTCACTATGTAATAGTTGCATAGATTATCATTACGATCACCCAGCCTTCATTTTAGACCTAGGGTTCATCTTTATGGCTCAAAGTATGAACCCACCCTTAAAAGTCTATAATCAATCCAAGGCCCATATATATATATATATGTGTGTGATGTATACTTGTTAGGGCCTAGACCTAATTTATTATATGTTCAAGATGAATCCATTCTAACCTCTAGGAGGTCAGTGGGAGGATAATCGAGAACTAATAATAAAAGTAGGTCTAAATCTTTATATATATTTTGATATATACATATGATGCATGTGATGTATGTTTGATTGTAAAAATGAGACTATTTTATAAAACCCCTTTTATCACAAAATTAAGTTGTAAGGAAGAAGCCTTGGGCTTTATCCTAGCCTCCCACCATTACTTGATAGGTGAATCTTTATGGTGGATATGTTTGGTTGCAGATATATGGGAACATATTCATCCTGAGGGTTCATACTATCTTGTTTTTAATGTTGGATATCATAAGGTACGATAATGGTGCATCCCAATAAACTATTATGTGAGTGGTGTAACATTCAATTGACCATACTTATGTGAATGATGGGTGTGACTTAACTAAAATGTACTATCTAAGAAACTATTATGTGATGATACTACAGTTTAGAGGCTAAAGAATGATTGGAACTTGCTTAGAGAAGCATTAGGTAAAGAGTTATCCACTCATTAAGGGTTAGTATCCAAGAATCTATTATGTGAGGATTACTAATTCTTAATGGGACCCCAATCCCCACTAAGGAAATTCAATGTTGAAATTCCCGAGTCTCATCCAAGGGTGTATGAGTTTTGAATGAAATAGTGGGAGGTAACATAAAATTAAAAACCAAAAGTTTTTATATTTTATTAATATGAAATTTATATTTATTATTTTATGTTGTAGATGAGACCTTTAAACCCTCTTTCTAGAATTCTTGACGACAACCGTTTGACTAGTCCAAACTTAAATGAATGGATTAGAAACCTAAAAATTGTTTTAGCCGCTGATAAAATTGACTATGTCATTAAATCCCCGCACCCCAGTGCTTTACCTGAAGGGGCATCAAAAGAGGAGTGAGACACTTATAACAAGTGGCTCAAGGATGATGTGCAGGTGAGATGCTATATGATGACATCAATGACCAATGAGCTGCAAAGACAACATGAGGTCATTGACAGTGCACATGCGATCCTCACCCATCTTAAGGAATTGTATGAGTCACAAAATAGAGTTGTAAGGTACAACATTGTTGGTGAGCTCTTCGCATGTAAGATGGTAGAGGGAACATCAGTTAATGAGCATTGTCTCAAAATGATCTGGAACATCCATGTCTTTCATGATCTAGGTGTGGATATCTCTGCTGAAATGGGGACTGATATTCTACTTCACTCTCTTCCTTTGAGTTTCAAACAATTCATCCTGAATTTTCATATGTTTGATGTGAATGATAAGGTTTCTTTGACTGAATTAATGAATATGTTGATAACTCTTGAGGAGACCTTGAAAAAGGACTCCAAAGGGAATGCTTTGGTTATTGATCGGGCCTCGACTTCTAAAACCAAGCCCAAGGGCAAGGGTAAGAAGAAGAAGAAGTCCAATCTTAAGCCAAAAGGGGGCGTGAAGAAGAAAGATTCGAAAGGAAAGTGTTTCCACTGCAGCAAAATAAGTCATTGAAGAAGGAATTGCAAGGAGTACCTAGCTTCTTTGAAGAATGGTTCTTCTAGTGGTACGTCATGTTCTTTATTCATTTACTAATTGTGAATTAGTGTTCTGATTATGGTTTGTGATACCTAATTGTGTTTTATTATGCAATGTGATTGAATGTAAGTGACAAAGGGAAGCAGAAGGCCGAGTGAACATCAAACTAGCTATGTTTTGAAAGGATCAAGTGTTGGTGCCTTTTGACATTGAAGCCTGATTCTTGACTAGTTTATTTAGATTTTAAAGAACTCTTTTTACTATTGCCAGTTTTAATAAATACTTCTTTTGAAGTTTTATTTAGTTTTGAATGTTTCATTTAAAACAATTTATCTATAATATATTTGATATTTCAGATTATGTCTGGCAATTAATTTAAAAGTTCTTTATTGTTTATGAATGCTGTGAATAAATGCATATGATAGTGTATATAAGGATTCAACATTAAAAGGATCACATTAATAAATGAATCTTGATTCATTAATTAATATGAACCAATCACCTTACTTGTAAGGAGATTAAAGGGATAATACATAAGATGTATAAACCCTGACTTTTAGTTTGAAATACTTTATATCCTTGAATATTTGACACGTTCAAATGATTAATATGAAGTAAAACTAAAAGAAAAATATTAAGAATATTTGGTTGAATATTATATCACTTATAGACCTTAAAAATGTTAAACGGTAGAATTTAAAGATTATTTGGAAATATGAGATATTTCAAATAAACTTTAAAAGTATATTTTCTTAAATAAAGAGTTATTAGAAAACATGGTTTCCACAATAGTTGAAAAACTATACCTTAGTGAGACATCAAAAGGAATTTTATGTTATTAAAAGATTTAATACATAAAATACCTTGTTTTCAAAAGGGCAAGTGAGAGCAATAAAGTCATCAATTATTCTTACCTTTCTTTATGAAGTACATACTTTAAAATACTAACATGGTATTGAAAATTCCATAATCGTTATAGGAATTCAAATCTTTCAAAATTCGTTTTGAAAGAATTATTATACGAGCAAGATATTTAATAAATATGAGACTCATATAATAATAAATTATGTACTTAAATCAATGCTACAAGTAGTTGTTAGCAAATATTGAAAATTGATTCAGAATAGTGATCCTGGATATAAACAAGTATATTCTTAAAAGGAATTTAAGAATGAAATACTTGCAGATAAAGAAATTATATAAAGTTAGCCATTTACAAAATGCCTAAAGAAATGTCTAGTATACAATGTTTTCATTTGAGAACATAGGTCTCATTTACTAGGACATCAGAGTTGGCAGCGAATTTTAGTTTAATTATTATTATTGAAAATAATAAATTGCGAAAGATGTTTGCATGAATCTTCTTTGCCTTAACACATGTGTTTTAGAAGCTTTATATTACGAAGACTAGTATACGATACTATGGTGATTGGCTTTAGTGCAAGTGGGAGATTGTTAGAGGTATGCCCTAAAACCAATCTTAAAGGGCATATTAATTTCATATTATATTATATTTGGAAGGTATAACTTATCTCATATGTTTAAACATATATGGTAAGGTCCATGAATAAATGATAAGAAAAATATACATCTCAAGTTGTTGAGATAGGAAAACTGATATTTCTCATACACATTTATTCTAAAGAGTTCCTACTCATAGGTTTATTAAAGTGGATATTTATAAACCACTAAGTGTAGCACATATTTTAACTAACTCATATGGGAGGATAGGTAGTCTTTCCTATCAATGTAGTGACACTTTAGTTAATATGTGGGTGCATATTAGAAAATATGTACACTGAACATGATCTGTAAGAATATTCCTATGGAGGTTATGTCAAAGGAATATTCTTATGTTATGTCCACTTATTTGGTAATCCTTAAACATGAGACACCATAGTTGTCTTATGCATAGGTTGCTAGGGTTTGATAGTACTTCGTACAGCCTTATTCATAAAGTTGTAATCGGTGCTCATTGGCTCTAATAAGTTATGCATGAAGATAGATGAGTGTGCAATAAGGAATCATCACTCTCACTTGATAAGAGAGAATGTCAGGATTAGTTTACAAAGATAATTCTCAAAGTGAATTTCTGGCCATAGTGATAGGTAAACAGTGAAAAGAGTTTCACTGCATTTACCTTATTGAGATTATATTTTGTGGAATATATATCAAGTTGTTAAGATAGGGTTTGACCGATAACCATACCTATTATCTTAACAGTGACATTAGGGGATGAAGGCTTAAGTAACATTAAGGTTTCACATAGTTCTGCTATTCACCCAAACCTAGGGTACATTATGATATGTTGCTAGATGTCACCCATGACTAGTAAAGGCCTATTGATAAAGTGTTATCAATGAGGGAAAAATTGGAATTGTTTCATTTGAACCAAAAAAAATAGAAAGTTTCTATTTTAGGTGACATAGAGATGTCCATGTCCACTACTAGGTTGGGGTGAACCCAATGGGTCACACACATATAGGACATAAGTGAGTCCCTTGAATTAAGAGAGTGGGGAATTTCCTAATTTATAATTAAACAAGAGCCCTATTATTAATTGTTAATAATTGAGGAGTTTAATTATAATTTGAAATAATATTAATAGAAACCCTAGTGGTTCTCTATAGATATAAGATGATGGGTCATGCTAGCACAAGGTAATCCATTCATCACAAAGAAAAGGAGGCAAAAATTAAAAAGTAGAAACCCTAGGGCCGGCTCCTTCTTTCCCTCTCCTAGCCGTGTGCTCCTCTCTCCCCTCTCCAAGCTTGCTTCTTCAATTGTGGTGAAGTGCAAGAGTTCAAGAGGTCTTATGTTCGTGTGGATACCATCGGAAGCTTTATACGCTTTGAAGCTCGAGGAAAATTACATCGAAAGGCGAAATCAAGTAAGTATAATTTAATGTGTTAAATATATACTCTTGTTTTATATAGTCACGGTTCCATACTTGTTCGAATCCTTGCTGGATTTCGATGAAGGATTCAATTTTAAAATGCGTTATTCTCTGTCTTCCGCTGCGAATCCATGAATCATCGATATCCTTTGAGATGAATGGGGCATGGCCCAGTAAAAAATGATAGTAATTAATGACAGACAAGATCAATATTTTATTATGACATTTTATGATAAACTTTTGTATAAAGGTTCTTTAATTATCAAGTGGTAGTGTACATGATTTCATCGTGGACTTGTGTCAGTAAAACAATAAGAATATTCATGTTGCAGTAGATAATTTTTTAATAATGATACTCCTTTTTAGTTTCTCATGCTCCAAATAACATGTGTAAAAGGAAATTACGAATACAGAATACAAAATTCTATCCCCATAGCTCCATAATGCCTCAACATAATATATTGGATTTTATTATTATTATAAATTTATTAATATCTTCTTTAATTCAAAAAAAAAAGATTATTAATATCAATGTTGCTTCTTCCTTTCACCTCTGCTAATTTGAATGGTGCTTGCTAAGCTTTTTTTTTCTTTTTTTTTTTCTCACTAATTTTGTTTGATTATATTTTCATCCTTTGATTGACTTCAAAGGAAGACTTAAATGTCTCTGTTAGACCCTTAGTCAAAAGATGCATTCTCGACAGATTCTTATCTTAATAATACATAAAAGCATCCACATAATACGACACTAATTGAGACAATCAAACTTGTTCCGAGGGACAAGAACATAACGACGTGTTGATTGGGAGCTGCTAATTTTTTTTTTTTTTTTTTCATTTCACAGGGGAGTCTCATCCATTGACTATGACTAATTAGCCTCGTTAACAAAAGACTTAAATTTCGTTGTTAGACGCATGACTATGGCTAATTGGCCGGCCTCTTGAGAATGCGCAACTTGCAACTATCAAATTAAAGACGGTCCCCACTTATTATTCTCATTATTTGATTTCAATTTTTTCTTCTTTTTTTTTCTCAATCTAATTTCCTTTGTTTGTTTTGGTTGGGTGACTTGAAAGATGACAGTACGTCCCAATCATCCTTATGGAAATTTCAAGTCTTTGTGCAAGCAGGTGGAGCATATATAGCCATAAAAGCATCCTCATAATTCATTTTTGACTGTGACTTGATCAAAAAAATTCCAAGGGACGCGAGGTCACTGCCATTGACCAGTCGACTCATTATACCGTGGCTTAGGGGCACGCGTACGTAGAACAAGATGAATGGGTCAATGGGCAACTTGTACAAAGTTTGGGAACTAATGGATAAAAGTATGGACTTACTTGCTTCTCAGTTTCTCATAAAAGTATCTATTATTATTATTATTATTATTATTATTATGGGTCAAGTTTCGGTTATACATATTTTTTTACCCATGATTTGATATATGGTCCGCAAAATCATATATGAAATAGGTATTTTAAGAATCAGACCGTTGGATGTGATTATATGTTTATACGCATCACGTCTGCCAAAAATTACACTGATCCAACATCTACGTTTTCAAAAATATTACAAATTTGAAATAAACTGTAAAAATTATGAAAAACTATCACAGTTAATATTCTAAAAGATCAACCGTTGGATCAATATATGTGATTTTTGGTAGACGTAATATATATAAGCAGAATATTTAATCAAACGATCGGTTTCTTAAAATACATGTCTCATATATGATTTTACAAACCATGAGTAAGAATCATGTGTCACCGGAGCCTAACCCTATTATTATTATTATTATTATTTATGTAAGTCAGATTATACTTCTCAGAAAAGCATCTATATATTAAAAATATATATTTTGTTGTATTAAATAAGGGTCAGGTTTCAGTGACACATGGTTCTTGTACATGATTTGTAAAACCATATATGAAATAAGTATTTGTTCCCGGTGTAGATTTTTAGTCTCGAGACCTTTGGAAAATGGTCTCTGCGCAGGCGTGCTAAGGCTAGTAAAAGCCCAAGAGACCATTTTGAACACGAACTCTAGCACCTTCTAGGCCGCGAAATTAGGAAGTGGTCCTAATGCCTAGTCGGTCACTTTGGAATTGAAATGGATTCAGGTGATTGGCGAGGATTATAGGTTGATCCTCTTGGGTTTTAGTGTGAAATGTCTAATAAAACTAAAATCCGATTCGAATTACATTGTGATCAAACCGACTAACTTGCTTGGAATGAAATTGGAAATGCATTAAAAAGAGAATACTTGCATTGCTTGAGATTACAACATTAGAAATGGAAATCGACATACTTGTGTGAACCAGCCACCTATCCCGAGGGATCGAGAGGCCTTTTGTTCATTTTGAGTCATCGTGGATTGTGGATTAGTCATTATCCGTCTCGATTTATCCTTCTCTATAATCCACTCAAGATTGGGTTTTTGAAAAAGGATAAGAGTTTTTAAAAAACTGGGAGTCGCCACCTTATTTTTAGGGAACAAAGAAACCACAAAAAGAGTTTTATTTTCAATAAAACATTGACTCCATATTTTTAGGAAAAGCAAGTCTTCGAACTAAAGTAGGATTCGGGGGCTAGGTTACGAAGTGGGAAGGTTCCAAGGAACTCCTTGTAGGCACCCACCTCACCCTAATCAAAGGTCTCTTAATTAAGTTTAAGCTTTATCAAAATCTTATCACAACAATGCTATTTATCTAATCAACCATAAAATATGAATAATAATATATTATAATAATAGATAGTACAAAAAGTATATACAATCCTAAAGACCTTAGGAGACTCATAGTCAACCTAAGATTGGACTTGCGCCCTATTGACTGCCTATGTACCTTACCAATTTCTTGATAAGAATCAAAGTCCTTGTAGTTCGATTACCTAGGACTCTCCTATTGTAATGAACTATATAGCCAAAAGGATTCTATCTTATCTAGGACTCTAGCTTCGAAAGTTTGGGTTTGATCGAAACACTTTTCTTTGCATAAAAGATGGAATTTCATTCCATTTTAAACACTTTCAAAATCACTTTGTTTGGGGTTGTTCTCGAAGTAAACTCCTAAATTAAATAAAACTCAATCGCTACTACAATTCTTACAACAAAGGACAATCCTAAGCGAGGTCAAGTAACCTCCCTAATCCTAGGGTTCCTAGCTAGTCCTAAGTTAGTCTAAATACCTAAAATACTAATTATATGCATGCTGGAATTTAAATAAAACTAACAAAAAATGCACCAAACAATACTAATAATGCATGAAAAAATGTCCTAAATGCAGTCTAGTTATTCTATGTGAACCTAGGCATATTTCTAAGTTGGATTTGACTTAAAAATGAGTTTTAATCCACTTTTAAGTCACTTTTAGACCTTGTACAGATTTAAAAGTGATCTCAAATGTAAATTAGAACCCCAAAATAAAAAATAAAAAATGGTGAAAAATGCACTAAATGCAACCTAATGATGATATGCATAAAATACCATAAACTAAACCATGTTCATTCTAATTAACACAAAGGTAAAGACTCACCTTTGCATGCTCCCTCGAACACAATTCATATCCATAAACACTTCAAATAATGAAACTAACTATAATAACATCCTAATATGTTCACTAACATGCATTCCTATAAACTCATATTATGCATACCAAAATAAATTATTTCCTATCATGCATACTAAAGAAATAATAAATTAACCTCTACTATGCATGCAAACAAATTAATCCCTAATATGCATACTAATCCTAAACACCTAATCTATTATGATCACAGAAGAATAAGAGAAAAAGATGAAGAAGAAGAAGAAGAAGAAAATATGCAAACTTTTTAAATAAACACAATGACTACTAACCTTTTAGCTTTCTTCTCCCTTGCTCTTAGCTCTTCTCGAACCTCCAAAGGACTTCAAAAGTATAGCTGAGAGTGCTATGGGGGAAGCTTGTGCAATACTCAAGCCTCTACTCTCCAAACTAATTCTCTAAAGCTAATTGTGTGTGTTAAAACTGATTTCAGAGCTCTCTATTTATAGGGAAGCCTAAATTTGATCAATGGCTGAGTTTAAATCTCTTAGGAATGATCCAAGGGTTCTAAACCAGCCTTCTTAGGACTTCAAACTCATCCCAAAGTCCCCATGGCCGAACTGGACACATGGCAAGACTTGGAAGAGTCTCGGGCAGAAAAAAGACTAAAAAATAGCAGCTATTGGGCAAAGGGGTTGTTGACCATCCACCTAAGGACAGTTGGCCGTCCCTCAAGGATGGTTGGCCGTCCATGGGTGGACGGTCATCCATTCCCTTGCCCAATTTTGCCATATTTTGGGCCTGTCTCGGCCCGTTTTGACCCGATTTCGATTTTTTTCGGCTTTTCGGACCCATTTTAAGTCCAAATTCGACGATTCAAGTGCCGAAACGATCGTGATTCAATTATCCATGTTTTAAGAAGTGTTTGAAGTGAAAATGTATTGACCAAAGTCAAATTTTTAGGGAAAAGCTGACCGATTAGCTGTTTAGGGCCTGCCGGGCCCAAATTAGGGTTTTGAAATCTGCTAACCAATTGATCTCGAAATCATTTCTTCTTCTCGAAACAAGTTTTAAAACTTTTTAAGAAAGTGTTTTGAAGCCTTTGAACACTTTGGTTTGATAAAAAGATCGAATCCCGGTCACTTCCGGTCGAAACCCTAATCTAAGCTTGAAAGGGCCTTTTGAGCCTCAAGAGCCAAACATGAGCCAGAAGTTGAGGCCTTGCCACTGATCAACTTAGCTACCAAACTCACCTTAAATATCTATACCAAAGCCTCGAGACCATTCGAGACAAGATCGACAGTCATTCAGAGCTTTTGTGATTCAAAGGACAGTACTGCCCTTTCAGTCACAAAAGGCCTTATTTTCTATCAAGCTAGGCTCCAGAATGCCATGAAATTTTACAGGGATGTTCCTAGACTCTTTAAAAACTAAATGAAAAAAGAACCGACTCAATCTGACCTAAAAACCTACATGCGATAATGACCTCTATCTAACTACTCACAAGGGTAAAACTGGCAACTTAGGGTTTTAACACCCTATTTCACCTCTAATTACAGGCAACCATTAATGACCATTCCCATGGTAAAAAATGGATGTCTACAGAAGCCCCTCGTTGATGTTCATGGCTTCGCCAGTGAATATCAACGAAACAAAATGACATCCCATTTTTGCCACAACAAAAAGGGATAATCGAACCAATTACTTACCTCAACCGTTAAAATTATCTTGAAAGCTTCGCTTCAAATTCTTTGTTCTAGAAGTCTCACTTCTAGTTATCTCAAGGATTTTCAATCCTTTTGGAAATTTCATTTCTAATTGACTTGCCCTAGAAATTTCATTTCTAGTTATTTCAAGGAATTTCAATCCTTTTTGAAATTTCATTTCCAATCATCTTAAAACTTGGGAGTTTTCGACTCACCCTAGAAATTTCATTTCTAGTTATCTCAAGGATTTTCAATCCTTTTGGAAATTTCATTTCCAATCATCTTTAAAACTTGAAAGTCTTCGACTCACCCTAGAAATTTCATTTCTAGTTATCTCAAGGATTTTCAATCATTTAGGAAATTTCATTTCCAATCATCTTTAACTTGGGAGTCTACGACTCAC
>JAESVK010052185.1:0-32918 GCA_017140935.1 Hamamelis virginiana | reverse complement strand
ATTTCCAATCATCTTTAACTTGGGAGTCTACGACTCACCCTAGAAATGAAATTTCTAGTCATCTCAAGGATTTTTAATTCTTTTGGAAATTTCTTTTAAAATTTGGGAGTCTTCGACTCACTCTAGAAATTTCATTTCTAACTATCTCTAGGATTTTGAATCCTTTTGGAAATTTCATTTCCAATCATCTTAAAACTTGGGAGTCTTCGACTTACCCTAGAAATTTCATTTCTAGTTATCTCGAGGATTTTCAATCTTTTTGGAAATTTCATTTCCAATTATCTTTAAAACTTGGGAGTCTTCGACTCACCCTAGAAATTTCATTTCTAGTTATCTCAAGGATTTTCAATCCTTTTGGAAATTTCATTTCCAATCATCTTTAAACTTGCTAACATATCATATCTTAACATCATCCACATTACTTGATATCATTCTTATATACATTTCATGTATATTTTATCCATATCTCATTCATTTCACAAAGTCTTATGGATTTGGGCCTCCAAAATGGGCTTTTTTCATAAGCAATCTTTCATGGGCTCACTCACCTTCACAATCCCCTTCATGGGCCTCACAATCTCATCATATCAAATGTATCAAACTTGTTTACATAATCTTTTCACTCATTCATTTCTATATCTCATGGTTTTCAACCAAAAACTCATCATTTCATGTGAACTTTCCTATTCACAATCACTTAATTCTCACTTTCATTTGCATAGACCCTTCTTCATTTCTCATTAATAGATCAAATTATCTTCAATTTCAATTCAATGGACTTTCTTAAAAAAAAAATTGAAAGAAAATAGGTCAAACTAGGTAAAAAAAACTAGCCAAATGGGCTTAATGGGCCTTGAAAAGCCCATAAAAAGTCAAAATTGGGCTACAAGCTGGATGACCATCCATCATGGGACGGCCAACCGTCCAAGGAGGACGGCCACCCGAACCTTACCCTCTCTTTAAGTCATCTAGTTCCCCATTTTCAAATCACTTCATCTCCTACCCAATTTAGCACTTTCTCTCTCTAGGGTTTTCCAATTTCTTCCAAAAATCCATCAAATTCAACTTCTTTGTATCCAAATCTATCTTTAAACACTTCAAGTGTTGATATAATCTTCAATTTGTGAATCAAAATTCTCTAATTTTACCCTTATACTTCAAATTTGGGATCAAAAACCCAAATACACATCTAACCATACCCATTTTCTCAAGCTTATCCACTACCTATACTCATGGCAAATAGGTATGAATCAAAGTACCCATTCATGGAGATGAAGAGTTATAAAACGCCCACACATGATCCTAACAACACAAGCTTGCTATTGGAGCCCCATGATCATCTTTCTCACATACACACTAATCAAGAGGTAAGCTTACTTTCCATGCCCTTTTCTTTGAATCATTGATGTCTAAATGCTTCAATATTGGTCTTTGGATATTGTTTGATGACTTGAATGTTAGAAGTGTGCCCTAAAACCAATTAGTAGGTTGTAACTAGGGAACTTTAATTTCATTTATGTTCTTGTATGAATCTTATTCATCTATAAAATGGCTTTAATATTATCATGTAAACTTGTGTTATTTATAATTGTTCATGATAATGTCCTTGAATAGTATGATAGAGAATTGTATCTCAAGTGTTGAGATAGAGAGACATATGATTCTCAAGAACATCTATTCTAGATATGTTCCTGATCATAGGTTTATTTATTTGGGCGATAATAAACCGTTAAGATTAGCTCAGGTTATACTAGCTCCAATGGGAGAATGGTGAGTCTCAAGCCATCTGTGTAGAGACACTATAGTAAACTTGTGGGTGCTTGTTAGAGAACAAGTACACTGAACGTGACCAATATGAGTACAACTTATGGAGATGTATTTGAATGTCAAAAACTGCTCATGTGTATAGTCACATTTGTAATCCTCATACTTGAGACACCACTAGTTATCTTATGTTTGAATTACTAGAGTTTGATAATATCTTGTACACCCTTAATCATGAGGATGTAATCGGTGCTCATTGGCTTTAGTAAGTTATATATGAAGATAGGTGAGTGTGCAATAGGGGATCACCACCCTTAATATCAAAGGGAGAATGTCAGAGTTAATTCACAAATAATAACTCAATGAAGTCTTTGGCCAAAGCAGAAGGTAACCAGGGAAAAGTGTTTTCATGGGTTAACCTAATTGAGTTTATATTTTGGTGAATGACTAACATAGGATTAAGTTAGAGTTTGACATGAATCCATACCCAAATAACTTAATCGTGACATTGTTTGGTGAAGGATTATCTATTACACGAAGGGTTCATTTATATTCGTATATTCACCCACACATAGGGCATATCATGATATGTTGCTAGATGTCACTCATGACTAGTGTAGGCATAATGATAAGTGTTATCATTGAGGGCAAAATTGGAATAGTTTCAATTGAACCAAAAATATAAAGTTTCTATTTTGGGAAACATGCGATGTTCCCGAGCCACTACTAGGTTGGGGTGAACCCAATGGGTCACACACATTAAAGCTTAAGTGATCTTCTTGAATTTGTGAGAGGGGATATTCTAATTTATGTATGAGCTTAATCCTTATTATTAAGGGTTAATAATTAAAAGGATTAAGGATGCACTAAACTATGATAAACCTATTCTAATATGATGTTTGGTCATGCTAGCACTAGTAACCAAACATCATTAAAAGAAGAGAGAGTCTATAAATAAGAGGGATAGGCCTAGGGTTTCATAATCCAACTCCAAGTGAGCCTCACTCTCTCTCATTGCTGCCACTCTCTCTCTCTCCCTTTCAAGCTTGCATTCTCTTCAAGAGTTGTGGAGATCAAGGAGTTCAAGGAGTCTTAGGCTTGTGTGGACTTCATTGGAGGCTTCCATATTTTTGGAGCTCGAGGTTTTCGCTAGGATTCACGGCAAAGGATTGGAGGATAGCATCTACAAAGGAACACAAGTAAGCTTTAATTAATGTTTGATTAATTATTTTGATTCGCTTTTATAGTTTGAGTTCGATTCTTGGATGAATATCAATGGGAATTTTTTATTGTTTACATTCCGCTGTGTTCCCATGGCGTATTCTTTCATTGAATTCATGAAATTTGTATTTGGGAAAGCTTGGGAGCTCCATTTCACTAGCTTTACAAGCTTGAAATGTTGCCCACCAAGTGTTTGATAAAATTCCCAAAAGACTAGAATTTCTTTCAATTAAAATTCCTATACCATGATTCTAATGTGTTTCAAACATCATTTGGATACTTTCAAAGCATCATGACAAGTTTTCATTAGTATTTTAAAAAATGTGCACACTAAGTGTTTGGAAAAATGCCTATAAGGTGGCAATTTCCAATTTTCAAAGCAATTCATCATATCACCCCTCATGTCATGATTTAAATGTGTTTCAAACATCATTTGAATATTTTTAAAATATCATGACAAGTTTTGACAATTATTTTCAAAAAGGTGCACACTAGATGTTTGATAAAATGCCTAAAGGTGGGCAATTTCCAATTTTTCAAATCAATTCATCATATCAAATTTATTATTTTTTTATTTTTTTTACAAATGTTTTCAAAATAATCATATCATGATAAGTTTTCAAAATATTTCAAGTAATGCACCTATCAAAAATTTTCCATGAATTAAAAACTTAGCTTATTTTTATTCAAAACACTATTTACTTAAGGTGCCATAGTTTTTAAGTGGTTTTATTTCAAAATTTATTCTAAGTATTCAATTCATGATTTTTTTTATTTTGAATTCTTTTCTCTTGGGATTTTTATTTCCAATTCAATTTTCATGAAAAGAAGTCATATGGCATTTTAAATGAATTATGCTAATTCTTGATACAAAATCAAAAGTACAAAGATTAATCACATGAATTATGGCTTCTTTTTTTTTTTTTTTATAAATATATTCTTAGTATATAAAGTAATTCACAATTGACAAATCATGTTTCAAGAAAAAAAATATGAACACTTTTTTGAAAACATGCCATTTTATGAGTTAATTTTGTATCCTTGATTTGAAGAATTAGCACAACTCATCTCTATACCTCTAATCCATTAATCTTTACCTTTGCAACCGAATTTCGACATCAGGACTCGGTCTTCCCTACGGGGCATAGTTGGATGGTGGGCCAAAATGGACACTCTCCAACCACAGACTAAGGCAACTATCCAAAGGATTAGTTTTGGAGACTTCATTGACTCACTTTGGATTGAGTCTATAGATAGGCAGGCCCTCATGGCCTTATCTGAGCTGTGGTGGGATACCACCAACACTTTCCATTTCGAGTTTGGGGAGATGACCATGACCCCTCTCGACTTTACTATGATCACGGGACTTTTCATTAGGGGTCGCCCTTTGGACTTCTATGGGGATGCAAGTAAAGACTCGGTTTACTTGGATACTTATCTTGGGGCAGCTGATATTGAGATCGTAAAGAAGTCAGTTTACCGAAATACTCTCTTAAACACATTGAGCAATATGCCTGAAGGGGAAGATCCTGATCTTATCGTGCGGGCTTTCCTTTTGTGCCTGCTATCATGCACTCTTTTTGCAGGCACTGCTGATTTGGCCCCTCTAAGCTTTCTTGCTAACTTGGAGGACATAAATATTATCTCCCAAAATGACTGGGATGGCGCTGCCTTGGCCACAATGTACAGGACTATTGGTTGTCGGTCTCGAGGAGTATGTACCGACTTTGGAGGCATGGGATTCGTTTGGGAGGTATACTTACTTATTTGAAAATATCACAAACTTCCCTTTACTTATTTTCTGACAACGCACATATTCTGCAGGTATGGGCTTATGAGTATCTTAGCCTGAATAGCCCCATGCTTATTGCTAATGACTTTTCTTGGCCAACCCTCGCTCGATATGCTCCAGATCGGCGAGTAAGTGCCATTGCCCATAGGCACAATTATGCTTATAGTCGCGCCTTTCTTGCAGGGTTGTGCTCTAACAAGGTAACCATCTTCATTGATGCTTTCCTTTCTTGATGCTCAAACTTTCTCTAATATACCTTGTCCTCAAATTAAATGGAACCCTTGGCGTCATTGGAGAGGTCCTGGTCCCATGTATGTTCGGCTTAGTCCCGTGATGGAGATGTCACATATGAGGATTCTGCTCGAGGAGCCTTCTTGCAGATATTGGTATCTTGGAGAGAGGGTACGTGTTCAAGTCTATGGATCCTATTCAACTGCTCGTGTACCTCATGCACCTCCTCCATCTTTGAGGCATGCTGATATTTGATAGACCATGCCTTAGCAGATGCCATGGCTGGTGTATTTGCGGATGCTTTCCATCATCAACATGAAGATTACCGTACATTCTGTCAGCATTATCTGATGCATCCATTAGTGTCAGGGTTTCCACCTACTGAGGTATTGAATTTTCTCTTGATTGCTTTACCCCTTTTCTCACGCATTATTCCTCATATCTCTTTCTTTGGCAGGGTCGTCAAGCCCGAGGGCATGCTTCCCATTCTGCAGCTGCTGCGGCTCCTAATGAGGGCGAGTCTTCATCTTCTGCTCCTTCTTTGCCACCTGTTTCTTGGCAGGTGCAAGTCATTGAAGATGGCAACTTTGTTCAGAGACTAATCACTCGCGTGCCTTACAATGAATACCTTCATCTTGATCCTTCTTATACTTCGGTAATCATCGTACTTTCACCCTTTGTCATATGTAACTCTTTCTTTCCTAATATTTAAATCTTCTGTCCTTTCAAGTGCCTACGTTGTATACTGAAGAGTGGTTGGCGTATAGTGCATCATTGACTAGAGAACTTCAAAGGATGAATCTAGATACGCATAACGCGAACATAACTGCATAGGTAACTTTCTCTCTATTCTTTCAATAATCAGCCACTTCATCAATCTAATCCCAAACTTTGGGTTTGCAGGCTTCTGCCCTACCTTCACAGGAGCGCCATGGATCGAGAGGGGATCATGAGGCGTCAAGTTCACGGGGAACGAGGAAATCATCCCGGTGGAGATGATCTTGTACCATTAGGCCTATAGGAGGCTTGCTTAGGATTTTCTATGTAACTCTTTCTCTATGTATGCACTAAAAACCCTGAATAGTATGCAATTATGCCCTAATGAGAATATAAATATGTTTCAATTGCTTTTTTGGTTCAATTTTAACCCAAAAATAGGTCAAAACTGACGAAAATTGAGCGAAAAGTCAAACCGAATGTCGAAAAGTCTCAGAAAAGTCAAAATTAGGCAAAATTGGGGATCAGGGATGGATGACCATCCTCCCATGGACGGTTGGCCGTTCCTAGGGGACGGTTGGCCATCCCTAGTGGGATGGTCATCGACCCTAGTTTCTAATTTTCGACTATTTTGACGATTTTTGACTTTTTGAGTGTCCTACTTCGCCTCTAACTCGATTTCTTTTGCCAAAAAGCTATAAAAACACACCTTTATGCTCACTTTCATCACACTAAATGCAATGGAAGCTCTCAAGTTGATCATCAACCTATTCGTAGTGAGAATGCGAATGGAAGATAAGAAGGTGTTTGCGCGATTTGGCTTGACTTCATAGTTCTTTCTCTGTCATGTGAAACTTGAAGACAAGCTTCTCAACTCTGTGATTCACTTCTAGGACTCTGATCTTCATGTATTTCGCTTCAACTGTGAAAGGTATGTCTTTTATTTGAAGAGTTTTGTGCCTTAACGAATATCTCTGCTAATGGTGCTTTCATCTTTCCTACCATTCGTCAAGGTTACTTCCAAACCTTTTCTTCTCTCTTTGAACTTTCGCCTAGAGAAGCTTCTTCATATATCCATGGAAACTCTATTGATCTTCTCAAACTAGCTTCATTTTTCTTGAGGGAAGGGGAAAAATCACTAGCTCTTCATAGGCCTACCCAGTACGCACTCGCCTTATGCATAGTGGGTTGTTTCATTGTTTCGAATGGAACCACTTTCATACCTATTGAATCATGTAAGCTCATTCTGCCATTGTCGAAGTCTCATAACATCATTCCCCTAGTGCTAGCTGAAACTCTGAACGGGCTTGACCACTTTTACTCCAATTCTGCTTCTTGCATTAGGGGTAGCCCCATTCTTCTTCAGATGTGGTTGGTCGAGAGACTCACGCTGATCACTCCTCTTGATGGGCCAAAGCATTTGTCCCACAACTATTGTTCGTGAAAGCTTTTGTCTCTTGAGCATCGCTCGATTTAGGACATGATCATCTTCTTCTCTTCTCTAACTTGGAGAGATATTCAGTGGCATGTGGCTATATGGGACTGTGGTGAGGAGTATGTGGTGAGGAATATGTGCTACACACTTTGAGATGCTGTCAGGTGAAGCTTATGGGCTTAAAGCATACATCATTCTATTCGGCTTCCCGCGTGCTTCGCCAAATGGGCCGTGCTCAAACAAACCTCCCTATCAAAGGGCATGTTCATGGGATAGAGATGGCTACTCCTTCTTTGGTATCTTGGGCTGTGAAGAAATGGGCTTTAAGTTTATGTTTGAGTCAGGTAGGGGATCGCAATGGGCCTTTTAGGCTTGGTGAAGGGTATCGGGCTTGGCTTAAACAAGACTTGGGCTCAAAAGTACAGGCTACAAGGGACAAGGTTCGAAGTCTCGTTTATGATTCTCGAGTTACAGCTCAGTCAGCAGGTTCATCACTTCCACCAGATGCGTCACGAGTTAGGACAACTAAGAGAAATAGGGGAAATGAGAATGAAGCCCAAGCCCGCAAAGCGAGAAGGACTTAGAGTAGACTAGAAATTTCTTTTCTTTTTTTCTTTTTCTAAGCAATGTAAGATTTGAAGAAAGTAGGAATTATGGGCATACATGGCATGTAATAAATCTTTCAAAAGGTTTCTACCCTTTATGGATGAATAAATATTAATTTTATTAGAATCTTGACGAATTTGCTTTAACAATTACAATTGAAACAACTCTTAATGTTTTTACAAGAAATAGACCGTGCCCAATGTAATTTTATGGACTGCCTACGTATCCCCGTCCTTGATGCATTCTCTTGTCATTTTTTTTAACTCATTGTGATATTTGGGGAATCAGGTCTTCGTAGTTCATAATTCAAGTTGAAGAAGTCCTTTTTTTTTTATTACCCTAACTTTTGCCTAAGCAGCCCTTTCGGGTTTTCTACCTAGCGGGCTTTTTTTATTATTATTATTTTTTATTATGTGGTACTTTTTCAATTGATCCAAGTTGGTAGGTTGAGAGAATCCATTCTCATCGATATCTGAAATCTTTACTGCTCCGCCTGACAGTATTTCTCTGATGATATAAGGACCTACCCATGTGGGCTTGAACTTTCCTCGTGGGTCGTGGATCGGTGCTCGGATCTCCTTTAGTACTAAATCCCCTTTCTTCAAACCTCTGTGCTTCACTTTCTTGCCAAACGCCTTGGTTATTCTTATTTGATACCCCTGAATGTGGTAAAGGGCCCTCAACCGCCTTTCATCCATCAAAGCTAACTCTTCGTACCTGTTTTTAATCTATTCTACCTCTGCCAGTTGACTCTCCATGGCAATCCTTAATGACGGGACCTCAAACTCTATGGGCAATACCGCTTTCATTCCATACACGAGTAAAAAGGGAGTAGCCCCTGTTGATGATCTAATAGAAGTGCGATATCCCCACAGTGCCAATGGTAATTTCTCATGCCAGTCATTGTAAGTCTCGGTAGTCTTTTTCAAGATCAACTTGAGTATCTTATTTGCTGCTTCAATAGCCCCATTTGTCTGTGGCCTATAGGGAGACGAACGATGGTGCTTGATGTTATATTTTTGCAAGAGCGCTTCGGTTTCTTTTCAGAAATGCTGTCCATTGTCAGAGATGAACTCGGGGGCACTCCATATCGATAGATGATATTATTCTGTATAAACCTCGCTACTTGCTTTGTATTCAATGTTTTGTAGGATGCAGCTTCTACCCACTTGGTTAAATAATCTATGGCGACTAGGATGTACTCGTGTCCATTCGATGCTGCGGGGGTTACCTTGCTAATGATGTCAATGCCCCATGTTGCAAATTGCCATGGCGAAGACATGGTGGTGAGTGGCATCGACGGTTGATGCTTTCCACTTGCGAACACTTGACATTTATGACACTTTTTGACATGCAGATAGCAATCCCTCTCCATGGTAGACCAATAATACCCTAGTCTCACGATTTTCTTGGCTAGCATGTATCCATTCATATGCGGAGCCCTAGCCCCTCCATGCACTTCCAACACTATCATTTCAGCTTCTTGTTCATTAACGCACAACAGATGCACTCCATCGTGTGATCTCCGGTACAGTTTCCCCCCATACAGAATATACTGGTTGGCTACCCTTCTTATGGTCTTTCTGTCTATGGATGACACCTCTTTCAGATACTCTCATTTTTCTACAAACTGTTGGATGTCATAGTACCATGGTTTTCCATCATCCGGCTCTCCTTCTTGGATGATACAACAATAAACTGGCATATCTCATGACTCGATGACAAGAGGAGTTACTCCTTCATCTTTAGGGATATCTACAATGGATGCTAGAGTGGCCAAGGCATCCGCAAACTTATTCTTTAATCTGGACAGATAAAAGAAGTCAATTCGACGGAATTCTTTCACCAAGGCCTCTAAATATTCATGGTAAGGTAGCAACTTCTTATTACAAGTCTTCCATTCTCCTCTAGTCTGACATATGATCGGGGCGGAATCCCCATATACTTCTAATTCATCCACACCCAACTCCAAGGTAGCTTCCAATGCAAGGATACAGGCTTCATATTCGGCTATATTATTAGTCGCATCGAAGGATAACCTGACAGAAAATGGTATCAGATCATCTTCCGGTGTAACTAACAACGCGCCTATTCCACATCCTCTCTTATTATGAGCCCCATCAAAGAATACTTTCCAAGGCTCCTTACTTACTTCTAGAATCTCTTCGTCGGGGAAATGGTACTCAGAAGATCTTTCTGTTGACGTTGGATGCTCTGCTAGAAACTCTGCCACCGCTCTCCCTTTCACTGACTTTTGTACTACATATTGAATGTCGAACTCTGATAACAGCAATAACCAACGGGCTGTCCTATATGATAATACTGGCTTCTCTGATAAGTATTTCAGGGGTCCATGCGACTAATGAGTTGCACTTGAAAAGATGGCATGTAATGGCGGAGCTTTTGGGTAACCCACACCAATGCCACACGTCTTCTATAATGCGTCGTATTTAATCTCATAATCAGTTATCTTCTTACTCAAATAGGACACCGCATTCTCCTTTCGAGATTCTAGTAAATACTGAGTTAACATAGCTCCCATCGCAGTTTCAGTGAGTGCTAGATAAAGTAGCAAAGGCTCACCTTGCCACGGGGGAACTAATATTGGTGGGTTGCTCAAATACCTTTTAGTGGTTTCAAAGGCTTCTTGGCAAGCTTCATTCCACTTCATGGGCACATCCTTCTTAAGAAGCTTGAAGATGGGCTCACAAATCATGGTCAACTGTGCTATGAATCGACTAATAAGCTAAACTTTGCCTAAGAATCCCCGTAACTCTTTTTCTGTCCTTGGCGGTTGCATCTCCGTGATGGCTTTAATCTTTCCCGGGTCAACCTCTATTCCTTTCTGAGTGATCATAAACCCTAGCAACTTCCCCGCAGTTACTCCAAAGGCGCACTTTTGAGGATTTAATCTTAGGTTATATTGTTTAATTCTTTGAAGGAATTTGCCTAATGTAACAAGGTGGTTGTCATTCTCTGATAAGTAGAGCCGGCATTTTTTAGGCCAAAGGGCATAACTCAATAGCAGAAGTTCCCCCATTGAGTGATGAAGGAGGTTTTCTTCATATCTAGAGGAGCCATCTTTATCTGATTATAACCTGAGAACCCGTCCATGAAGGATAATAGAGCATGACTGGCGGTACTATCTACCAGGATATCTATGTGTGGCAACGGGAAATCATCTTTAGGGCACGCCTTGTTCAAATCCCGGAAAGTCTACGCACATTCTAACATTCCCATCCTTCTTAGGTACTGGCATAATATTGGCTAACCATTCGGGGTATTCTACTACTTGGAGAAATCCAGCATTCATCTACTTCACCACTTCATCCTTAAGCTTCAGTGCCCACTCCGGCTTCATTCTCCTCAACTGTTGCTTAATCGGCTTAACCCCGGGTTAGTGGTAATAAAATGTTGTACTATGTCGGTGTCAATCTGTGGCATATCTTTGTACGACCACGAGAAAACTTCTATATTCTCTTTCAACAATCCTACCAATTTTTCTTGTTCTTGTGGCGACAAAGTTGCCCCAATGTTAATTATCTTAGGCAATTCATCAGATCCTAAATTAATTGATATTAATTCATCCACATTAGGTCGAGCATGTTCCATTTTGCTTCGTTGTTCAAACTCAGGAGGAACATCTTCTCTAGGATCTATATTCATGCCATATACACCCATAGAAGACAGAAGAAACAGCTGCAAATGCAAAGAATAAAGAAAAATGAATACTTTATTAATTTATGAAGAAAGAGGGATAACACAAACTAAGCTATCATTCACCTCTTAATAAAGGAGTGATGATTTTATTGAAAAGGAAAAACAAAGGTCCTATTCTATAATCCTATGGAAAGAAAGCATAGAAATCCTACAAGCTATCATCTGATGGGAACGAATCTGAGTCTTCAACTCGAGGCTCATTCTCGAGGCTCCAGTTGGTCATTGGACTGGTAATATCTTCAATGAGGTGGATAGGATCGGGTTCATGAATGCTGTGACACCAATTTGTGTTTATTTTATAGTCTTTCCCTTCCCTTTCAATTATCTTTTACTTATATAATTGCTAGGATTAGGTGTTTTTATGTTTCCCATTGTATTTGTCTCCTGCAGGTTAAGCGACCATTTTTCTCGTCTTTTATGAGTTATTGGATGCTAAATGGAAGCCATAGGAACCATTCTTGTGACTTAAAGCTCTCCAATCAATCTATTTCGGTGGAAGGATCGTTTGGATGCATGTATTTTCTTCATTTTGGAGCTAAAAATGAAGATTTTTCAAGTCGAAGAAACTATTACCGGTAATGGAATTTGAATACCGGTAATAGATTGAAGATTTCATCAGGTCAGGATGCTGTGCAGTTTATTACCGGTAATGGATTTTTCATTACAGGTAATAGATTTCGCGAATGGTGTTTTTGCTTTGTAATTTGTAACTCAAGTTGAGGGTTTTTTAGGTTTTTCTCCCCCTTTTTTTTGTAACCCTAAAGAGGGGTATTTAAGCTTAAGTTTTCAGCTGAGTAAGGGTTCTCTAGTTAGATTTGTTCTTAGATAGTCTCTTAGTTTAACCTAGGTTTTTATACGTTTTTGATATTTTCTTTGTAGTTTAGGTTAGTTTTCAGTCATTTCTTGTTGTTCATCCTTTGTAAGCTTAGTCTAGGTTGTCTTTACTCTTTGAATCTCAAGTTGTAAGCCACATTTACGTTTCTTAATCTAGTGATAGCATTTATTACTTGTTCTTGGCATTTATTATTCTTGTTTTATGCATTTACTTGCATTTCATGGCTAGCTAAACACTAAAGGTGGATTCTATGGTGGTTTCCCTCTCCAAACCCTAGGTAAGTGTATTTCTCTCATTTCAAAAGCTCAATGTCAAATGGAATGTTGTTTTCCCACTCTCTCATCTTATGAACCCTTGTAGATTCATATTCATGATCGAAATACAACCAGTAAGTTGTTGTGTTTAGGTTGATGAGCACATATGCATTCTACTTGTTTGTGAAAATGACAATGAGAGTGAAGAACTACATTCCATCATTTGTCTCACCATTTATGAACTTATATTGTTAAATCCTCCACTCAAGACCATAGCTCAAATGGATTCTTGAATGTGTATTGTATGAGAAAGCATTTACCGTAGGTTTGGAAGGAATGAAACCATAGGATCCATCTTCTTTACTTTACAAAGTTTTTCATACTCAACTTGCCATTAACTTGGCACAAATCACTTTCAACAACAACCAACCCATATTTTTCACTTTATTTGTATTAATTGGATAACAAGCCATAAAAATCGCTAGAGCCTATTCCACTCTTGTGGAAATGACCTAGGTACTCCCTAGAT
Organism: Hamamelis virginiana; assembly: GCA_017140935.1. Classification (NCBI taxonomy): domain Eukaryota; kingdom Viridiplantae; phylum Streptophyta; class Magnoliopsida; order Saxifragales; family Hamamelidaceae; genus Hamamelis; species Hamamelis virginiana. The sequence continues at coordinate 19,814 of JAESVK010052185.1, read as the reverse complement.
TTATTGTTTGACGATCATTAGACTCATACGCTTGGGAATCTCTTGCGCACATCAATTACTTTTCACGTTCAAGCAATTGGCGCCGTTGCCGGGGAGTGGTGAGCATTCTAGTTGATTCGAAGAGAGCTAGTGGTAATTTGCAATGACATTGCAAATCTGGTAAGTTTTCTTCACTCTTTTAATTTATGCAAAATTTGTGTATATAATACTTGTGAATACCATTTTGGTTGAGGTGGAATTGGTGCATGTCGGTGTGGACTCGTGATCAGCAACACCGACTTGTAAGAATCACACCTCAACAAGCTCCAAGAAATCCAATTGCAAGACGCTTATTTCACTTACCTTCCACTCCTTCAATGGAGAATGTAGAGAATCAACAATTTCCTGTAAATCCAAATGACCAAGGGTTACCTCATAACCCACAAAGACCTTATGACCCTCTGAGATAAGGAGATGTTGTTCCGCAGGCAACCCTGGCGGTCAGAAGGGGGAATGTCAACCCTCAAGCTCAACAAAATCGAGCACCCCCTGTCCCTTTGGCTAATGTAGGGAGAACTCTTAGGGAGATTCTGAGACCCCAAAGAACCATAGCCTCTTCTTGTATTTGTCTACCTCAGGAAGCTAATAACTTCCCTATGAGACTAGAGATGATTCGTCTTCTCCCTAAATATAAGGGGTTCGACTCTGAGAACCCCTACTCTTACATGAGAGATTTTGAGGATGTTTGTAGTGCTTTTCTTTCTACAGGATCGCCTCTCCATATAATCTGCTTGGTTTTATTTCCATTCTCTCTAAAAGACAAGGTTAAAATTTGGTTTCACTTTCTTACCCCTAATTCAATTCATAATTGGGAGGACATGCGAAGTAAATTTCTAAACAAATTCTTCCCTTCGGGACGTATGAATACACTTATGCGAGCAATCCAAAATTTTTCTGAAAAATTGGGTGAATCTTTCGCAACTGTATGAGAAAGATACAAAAAGCTTCTTAATGCTATCCCTCATCATGGTTTGGATATATGCCAAATCATTGGCTACTTTCATCAAGGACTTTCTTTAGAAAACAAACGATATATCCAAATGATGAGTGGGCGATAGTTTTATGAGAAGAGTCTTGAAGAGGCCATACAGTGTTTTGATTATATAGCAGAGAATGCCCGGAATTGGGAGATAAATTCCTATCTTGATGTCGCTAGAGTGCAAAGTGTGCCTGTTGGAGGTAGAAAACATCACGTGAAAGAGAATGATGACCTCCAAGCCAAGATAGCTAGTTTGACTAGAAAATTAGAGGCTATTGAGTTGCAAAAAGTGATTGAGGTAAGCACCGTACCCAAAGTGCCTGCGGCACCTACGAGACCTAGGATGGAAGACTTGTGAATAATCTGTGATGACCCCACCCACTTGATCACTGATTGTCCTAATCTTCCCCAAGTCAAGGGAGCAATTCAAATAGAGGAAGCTAATGCTCTTAACTACCAAAGGAAGCCCTTCAACTCTCCATATTCTGAGACTTACAATCCGGGGTGGAGTAAACACCCTACTTTTAGTTGGAAGAGTGATGGAGGAAATGCTTCCTCAAGCCAAAGCAACCCACCTCCAAATCAACCGTTTCAAAGCAACCAAGGTTTTCCAAATCAAAATTTTTCAAATCAAAATTTTCAAAACCAAGGTTTCCAAAATCAAAGTCAAGGTCCTAATTACCAAGCTCAAGGGTTCCTATCAAACCCTAACCCAAATTTTGGTCCACCCATTCCGGTAAATTTGTACTTACCACCCCACAAGAGAAATTATGATGATGTGATAAATCAACTCGTGCAAAATCAAGCTCAAACCACTCAAGCCATAGGGGATATGAGAACCCAATTGACTAAGTTGACCACCACCTTGGGTGCACTTCAACAAGAGAAGGGAAAGTTTCTCTCTCAACCCGTGCAAAATCCGCAAGGTCAACATAGCATTGGATCCTCAAATCCCAATTAAGGGAACCATGAACATGCTAAAGCCATTACCACTCTTCGAAGTGGAAAAATCATTGATAAAACTATCCCACCCAAAGATTCCAACAAAGAAGTTTCTCCAAATTTACAAAATGAATCTAAGGGGGATGTGAAAGAAATTGAAAATGAGCCTAGTGTTCCCAAATCAAGTGGTGTTGAGATTGGTTCAGGCCAAGAGAGGGCTAAATTCATTCCTGTCGTCCCTTTTCCCCAAAGACTTAGGGCACCTAAGAAATTAACCAATCATGCAGAAATATTTGAATTGTTTAAACATGTGAAAGTCAACATACCTTTGTTGGATGCTATTAAACAGGTGCCCTTGTATGCAAAGTTCTTGAAAGATTTGTGTACAGTGAAAAGAAACTTGGGTGTGCATAAGGAAGTGTTTATGACCGAGCAATCCACATCTCTCTAGCAAAATACCTTGCCCCATAAATACAAAGACCCCGGGACCCCTACCATTGAAATAACCATAGGGAATTCCAAATGGGTAGAGCTTTAGCAGACTTGGGAGCAAGTGTCAATTTATTGCCATATTCTATTTATGTGGAGTTGGGATTGAGAGAACTTGAGTCGACTGGAATCAAGCATCAGTTAGCTGACAGGAGCGTTTAAATTCCTAGGGGATTAGTGAAAGATGTACTTGTGCAAGTTGATAAATTCTATTTCCCCGTTGATTTTGTGGTGTTAGAGACCCACCCTGTGGTAGATCAAGGGAGTCAATTCCCTGTGATTCTTGGTAGGCCTTTCTTAGCCACAGCTGATGCTTTGATACAGTGTATAAGTGGGTTGATGACCCTAACCTTTGGAAACATGACTGTAAACTTGAATATTATCAATTTGATAAGAGAAGTGGGGGAGGATATGGAGGATGAGGTGCATGAGGTAAGTAGGATTGATACTCTAGTGCAGCATCAATGGGATCTCTCTGCCCATGATGATCCTTTACAGTCATGTCTTATGAATGAAATTGTTGATGAAGAGGAAGTGAGTGAAGAGATGGAGTTTCTATACTCCATGCTCAATGAGGAGGAAATTTTGGAAGTGAATGGTTGGGTGCCCCGCTTCGAGGCATTGCCACCCATTGAAAAAAATTAGTACCATCAAATGTCCAACCACCTGAATTGGAGTTAAAACCGTTGCCCTGTGAATTAAAGTATGCATACTTAGGCGAAAATGAAACTTACCCTATTGTCATATCTTCTCACTTGGAGATTGACCAAGAGATGCGATTGATGGAGGTGCTTAGAGCCCATAGAAGTGTCATAGGTTGGTCCATCGCCGTCCTCAAGGGAATTAGTCCCTCTCTTTGCACCCATAGGATCTATTTAGAGGATGATGTCAAACCGTCCCGCCAAAGAAGATTGAATCCCATTATGAAAAAGGTGGTGCGAAAGGAGGTTATGAAGTTGTTGGATGTGGGGATAATCTATCCCATTGTGGATAGTAAGTGGGTTAGTCCTATCCAAGTGGTGCCCAAAAAGTCGGGTGTCACTGTGGTGAAAAATAAAGATGATGAATTGATTCCCACACGAGTCACTACTGGGTGGCGAGTGTGCAATGATTACATAAAGTTGAACTCATAAACTAGGAAAGACCACTTCCCCTTACCCTTCATTGACCAAATCCTAGAGAGAGTCGCGAGGCATGCCTTTTATTGTTTTTTAGACGGGTATTCAGGTTACAATCAGATAGAGGTATCCATAGAGGACCAGAAAAAGACTACTTTCACATGTCCCTTTAGGACATTTGCCTTTAGGAACATGCCTTTCGGATTGTGTAATGCTCCTGGTACCTTCCAGAGATGCATGACTGGGCTATTTAGCGACATAGTGGAGAAGATTGTAGAGGTCTTCATGGATGACTTCTCAGTTTTTGGGGATTCTTTTGATGGTTGCTTAGAGAACCTATCTTTGGTTCTAAAAAGATGTGGGGAAACAAACCTTGTGCTGAATTGGGAAAAGTGTCATTTTATGGTGACACATGGAATAGTCCTTGGGCATATAGTGTCATCTAGGGGGATAGAAGTTGACAAAGCTAAGATAGAATTAATCTCAAAACTTCCTTCCCCTAAGACTGTGAAAGATGTGCGGTCATTTCTAGGACACGCTGGCTTTTATAGGAGGTTCATTAAGGGATTTAGCGACATTGCGTGACCCTTGTGTAATCTCTTAGGAAATAATGTTCCTTTTGAGTGGGGCCATGATTGTAAGGTTGCTTTTTGTAAATTAAAAGAGATGCTAACTTCACCTCCTATCATGCAAACACCCGACTGGAACTTGCCCTTTGAAATTATGTGTGATGCCAGTGACTTTGCCATAGGAGCGGTGTTAGGTAAGAGGATAGATAAAAAAACACATGTAATTTACTATGCTAATAGGACAATGAATGATGCCCAAAGAAACTATACAACTACTGAAAAAGAGTTGCTAGCGGTGGTTTTTTGCCTTAGACAAGTTCCGGTCGTACATCCTAAGTTCACCTATTTTAGTCTTTACTGACCATGCGGCACTAAAATATCTTTTGACAAAGCAAGATGCCAAACATAGACTAATTAGGTGGATTCTACTCCTCCAGGAATTTAATTTGACAATTAAAGATAAGAAAGGAGCTGAGAACGTTGTCGCCGACCACTTGTCTAGGATATCATTTGATGATTCCGTTGACACCCTCCCCATTTCAGAGACATTCCCTGATGAGCAACTGTTTGCTCTTTCCATTTGCCCATGGTATGCAGATATTGTGAACTACATAGTGACTGAACAGGTTCCTACCCATTGGAGTGCCCAAGATAGGAACAAATTTTTGAGAGAAGTGCAGAAATATTTCTTTGATGACCCTTACTTCTTTAAGTACTGCCCTGACCAAATCTTGAGAAGATGTGTGCCGAATAGTGAAATACCTAGTGTCATATCTTTCTGTCATAGCGAGGCATGTGGGGGTCACTTCTCTGCTAGGAAAACTACTGCGAAAATCTTACAATGTGGCTTTTATTGGCCAACCATGTTTAAAGATTCTTTTGAATACTGTAAAAGCTATGAGCGTTGCCAACGATTGGGCGGTGTCACTAGAAGGCACATGATGCCCCTTACACCCATTATTGTTATTGAAATTTTTTATTATTGGGGCATCGACTTCATGGGGCCCTTTCCATCATCGTTTGGCAACCTGTACATCATCCTGGCAGTGGACTATGTGTCCAAATGGGTTGAGGCTATCCCATCTAGAACAAATGACCACAAAATTGTTTTGAAATTCTTGAAAGAAAACATTTTGTCTAGATTCGGGGTACCTAAGGCGGTTATCAGTGATGACGGTTTGCACTTTTGCAATCGCCCATTTAAAGCTTTAATGAAAAAATATGAGGTAACCCGTAAAATGTCAATTGCCTACCACCCACAGACAAATGGCCAAGCTGAGTTGGCTAATAGGGAGATCAAACATATTTTAGAAAAGACGGTTAATCCCAATAGGAAGGATTGGTCACTTCGCTTGACCGACGCCTTATGGGCATACCGCACAGCCTCTAAAACTGTTTTAGGCATGTCTCCCTATCACATTGTCTATGGTAAACCTTGTCACCTGCCAGTTGAGATGGAACACAGGGCATTCTGGGCCATTAAGCAGTTTAATTTCAATCTTGATGCAGCAGGTTCGCAGAGAAAGCTCCAGCTAAGTGAGCTTGAAGAAATTAGGCGGGATGCCTATGAGAGCGCTAGGGTTTACAAGGACAAGATGAAAGCTTTTCATGACAAGAACATAGCTCGTATGTCTTTCGAGCCGAATCAGAAAGTCTTGCTGTACAACTCTAGGCTGCACCTCTTTCCTGGTAAGTTGAGGTCCCAATGGGTGGGGCCTTTCACTGTTAAAACGGTTTTCCCTCAGGGGCGGTGGAGAGTGAGAATCCCAAGAATGGCAACGTTCTCAAGGTAAATGGACTTTGGAGAACTTTTCGCGTAGGACTGTGGTAGAGGATCTAGTGGACCCAATCTATCACGAGGCCCCATCTGAGTAACTTCTGGTGTTACTCATTGTAAATAGCCTTTTATAGTTCTTTTGTCTTTCATTTCTTTGGAATTGTGGATATTCTAACCCTTGTGCAGGATATAGCTGATTCATAGGTGATACACAAATGCTTTTGTGCCCTTTCTCTCTAATTTTGTCTTGAATGCTTATCTTTTCATGCATTGAGGACAATGCACATTTCAAGTTGGAGGGGGAGGTACATTTGTGTTGATACATTTGTGTTAATTCTTCATTTGGGGAAATTTTTGTTTTAATTGTGCAAAATACTCATTTTCATTCAAAATTTTTGCGAATAGTGCTAATTGAACTTTCAATCTTATACTTATATGTGAATGTACTTAGAATCCTCTAAATTATGCTTTGGTTTGATTCCCTGCCTTTGCCTTGAACTCTCCTATATGCACTTGCACACCAATGTAGCATTTCGAGCTAGTCAATGTAGTTAAGCAAGGATTCATGTAATTCATCCATTCATGTTGTTCCTTCATCAAGCCATGCATCCATTATGCATTTTGTATATGCCAAATATGAGTTTTGTGCACAAAGTCCATATTCATAGCCACTTTTGCTCAAAAATGCCATTCAAGCATGCTCATTCTATTCTTTTGCATTTTGCTCAATGGGGAACATTCACACATGTTTGAAAAGTGATCTTATGCCATGTTTGAACATTTGATCCCAAATTCTTGCTTGTGTCACCATTAGCACCATGCTTGAGCCTAAAAGTTGCCATTTTTTATGAAACCATAGAAGCCGGGGGGTAAATTTTGGTTCCATAGCTTGGGGAAGGTGTTGTTGAGGTTTGATGAAGTATATAAGTCCTTTTGGAGTGTTTAGTATGAGCATATGAGAAGAAATTTGAAAATTTTGGGTTTTGAGGACCAAATGAAGAATTTTTGTGTTGCTGCATTTTATTACCGGTAATGGAATTTTATTACCGGTAATAGAATTTCGGTTTTGAATTATTGAAGATGCAGTGCAGATTATTACCGGTAATGGAATTTAATTACCGGTAATAGATTTTGAAATTCAATTTTCTGCAGATTTTTTTGCTATGTCATCCCCCTTTATCCAATCACCTCATGTCATCTCACCACACTTACCCTACATATAAAAACCCCAAATCTCTCAGCCCTACCCTACCATCCTCTCTTGTTTGAACCCTTCATTTCCCTCTTATCTCTTTCTTCCCCGAACCAACATCCCGAGCCCTAGATTTTTTCCCCATCCACCACCTAATTCGATCTCCACCCATTCTCAGCCCACGAAATTTATTCCCTCATCTCCCTCTTCCATTTCCATTGAACTCTTGACCACCATTTTTGGTGTTTGCTGAGGAATAAGAAGTTTTGGTGGCTTTTGGGAGTACATTCTCAGAAAACAGGGTAAGTCACTTCAGTTCTTGGTCATTTTGATTCTTACTTCGAAGTTTAAAGCTACATTGTCTGCTGAAGTGGAGATGGGTTATTTCGCTGCTGTATGTTTCATTTGTGTGTTGCTTTGGGATAAGTTTTTGTTGGGTTGGGCTGTGGACATGGTTGGGAGGAAGTGCTTGAATTGTGTTGTGAGGTGTGTGGGTGATGGTTGCTTAGTATTGTTAGAGATGGGGCTTTGGGAGGTCTTGGCTGCTATGTTGGTTTTGATGTTCATCCTAGGTTTGATTTTGGTTGCGACTGCTCGCACCAAAAATGCCTCTTCTAAGGGAAAGGCCAAAGTAGTCGAGAAGGTTGTCGAAAAATTTGTGAACAAGAGGAAAGGGAGTTCAAAACCTAAGGATAAAGGAAAAGCCCCAATGGTTGATGAAGAGGGGCGAACTTATGAGGAGTTGGTCGATTTAGGCCTTCGAAAGCCCTTAGCTAAGTCATAGGAGGAATCTATAGCCTCAAGGGGTTTCAAGTGTGAGAGGGCAATCGCGTTAGAAACCTTTAAAGAAGCTCACTTGACTAGGCAAGCGATTACTACTCAAGGTCTCTTTTTCTTGGGTGACAAAGTTGCAGGATACATTCTTTCCTTCGTAAGGGATTTCTACTCCAACATGGTTGAAAACGATTCTCAAGATCAAGATCAAGCTCAAGTTCAAGCTCATGTCATGAAAACAGTTGTGAATGGCAAGCCCATGGTGGTTACCCCACAATCCATTGCCTCGTGCTTGGATTACACTCGACCTCCATCTGACTCAAATTCTTTCCCACTTTGTCCTTTGATAAACAAATCCCCTGCTGAATTAGCCCAGGTAGTGTGCAAAGACCCCAGGAGGTTCAAGAAGAATTTCTCTCAAGGGCTGCTGAAAAGTGAATATGCATTAATGAACAAGCTCATCCAATATAGCTTGAGGCCCCAACGATTAGAAAATAAGCGAAGATTAGAAGATGTCAAATTTCTGTATGAGGTTATGCATGGAAGTGTCGTTGACCATGCCTTGGTGATTTGGGAAGCAATGCGAGATTTTCCAAAGACGAACTGGAAGAGCCATATGCCTTTCCCTGCTCTCATTACTCAGTTGGCTTTTAAACAAGGAATCAATAAGCCTAGTCGAGTGGAATTGGAGACTTCGAAGTTTGGCCGTATTACTTTTGGCACTCAATGAAAGAGTGATGCAATGAAATCAAGTGAGGAAAGTCCTCATTCTCCTGCTGCCACAGCCACTAGTAAATCTGCCAGTACTTCTCCACTAAAGCATCTTGAAAGGAAGATTCGAGGTTGGTTCAAACTGATAATGGGAAAACAGAGGCAGCTTGAGCACAGATTTGAGTCAGTGGTGAGAGAGCAAATAAACTTGAAGGGCCTGGATGATGTGGTTCCCCATTATCCTCATAACTTGGAGGATGGGATTTCTGAAGAACTTGATGAAGCTGGGTCTGATGATGAAGCTGGTTTTGTTGATGATGATGGATCACAAGGGGATGATAATTCTGGGGATGATAATTCTGATGGTGCTGAAGAGTGAAGGGGCAGTGCTTTGGGTAGCTTAGGTTGTAATCATGGTTTGGATTTGTATTTATGTTAATTTATTTAGCTCAGACTTGTGAATTGGGATGCCACAGGGTAGTGAACCCAAGCTGTATTTAGCCAACATCCATTTTGTTTGAAAACCCCTTTTGTACCCTTGGTCATTTTATGCTGAATGAAGCCCTTTTTGATTTCCTACATTAATTCTGTTCTCCTTTGAGCATTCTTGCATTTGAGTGACTGAATTATGCATTCTACTCTGACTTCTAGGTCTATCTTCTAAATTTTCTTCTTATCCTCTGCTTATCATTGTGGGTGGCCTATTATGCTCTTATTTTTTTGCATTTTCCTGTTCTGAATTGCATCATTGGCACTTTCACTTTCACTGGAGAGTTCTTGTTTAGCTATTTCAAATCCTAGCATTATTTGTGAGGTGATAGTACTTACTTATGTTTGTATAATGAAAGTGAGTTCTTGATGCTTTATTCTGTTTTGCTTGCAGTCCCCACTAACAAGATTTAAGTTGGAGGGGGTGTTCTGACACCAATTTGTGTTTATTTTATAGTCTTTCCCTTCCCTTTTAATTATCTTTTACTTATGTAATTGCTAGGATTAGGTGTTTTTTATGTTTCCCATTGTTTTTGTCTCCTACAGGTTAAGTCGAAGAACCTATTACCGGTAATGGAATTTGATTACCGGTAATAGATTGAAGATTTCATCAAGTCAGGATGCAGTGCAGTTTATTACCAATAATGGATTTTTCATTACCGATTATAGATTTCGCGAATGGTGTTTTTGCCTTGTAATTTGTAACTCAGCTGAGGGTTTTTTAGGTTTTTCTCCCCCTTTTTTTGTAACCCTAAAGAGGGGTATTTAAGCTTAAGTTTTCAGCTGAGTAAGGGTTCTCTAGTTGTTCTTAGATTTGTTCTTAGATAGTCTCTTAGTTTAACCTAGGTTTTCATACGTTTTTGATATTTTCTTTGTAGTTTACGTTAGTTTTCAGTCATTTCTTGTTGTTCATCCTTTGTAAGCTTAGTCTAGGTTGTCTTTACTCTTTGAATCTCAAGTTGTAAGCCACATTTACGTTTCTTAATCTAGTGATAGCATTTATTACTTGTTATTGGCATTTATTATTCTTGTTTTATGCTTTTACTTGCATTTCATGGCTAGCTAAACACTAAAAGTGGATTCTATGGTGGATTCCCTCTCCAAACCCTAGGTAAGTGTATTTCTCTCATTTCAAAAGCTCAATGTCAAATGGAATGCTGTTTTCCCACTCTCTCATCTTATGAACCCTTGTAGATTCATATTCATGATCGAAATACAACCAGTAAGTTGTTGTGTTTAGGTTGATGAGCATATATGCATTCTACTTGTTTGTGAAAATGCCAATGAGAGTGAAGAACTACATTCCATCATTTGTCTCACCATTTATGAACTTATATTGCTAAATCCTCCACTCAAGACCATATCTCAAATGGATTCTTGAATGTGTATTGTATGAGAAAGCATTTACCGTAGGTTTGGAAGGAATGAAACCATAGGATCCATCTTCTTTACTTTACAAAGTTTTTCATACTCAACTTGCCATTAACTTGGCACAAATCACTTTCAACAACAACCAACCTATATTTTTCACTTTATTTGTATTCATTGGATTGCATGCCATAAAAATCGCTAGAGCCTATTCCACTCCCTGTGGAAATAACCTAGGTCCTCCTTAGATTTATTGTTTGACGACCATTAGACTCCTACGCTTGGGAATCTCTTGCGCACATCAATCACTTTTCACGTTCAAGCAATGAACATGCTATTCGATGCAGGCGATCTCTTTAAACATAGCCCCTATGGCGACTTCATTGATATGGTCGACCCAGTAAACTCTGTATGCTCTTCAGCCATGATGGTAGTTGAAGAGAGAGGTAGTGGAGTGTTGAAGAAAATTTCAAACCCAGGAACTCTAGCTTTCTGATCTTCAAGGTAGATAGGCTCCGGGAAACCACAGTAAGGGAAATCATCTCCTTCTTTGACAAAAGCCCCATTCAGAGTGTGCCGGTAAGGTTTCAGAGTGAGGTTAGGGACCCATCCTTCTTCTTTGGCCAACTGTCTTTCCTTTCTTTTCTGTGCCATCTCTTTTTTGTCAACTTTAGTACTTTGATAGCCTAATCCAAAAGGATAAATTGCTGAGGGATATTTGATGGGATCAGGCGTGCCTTGATGACGACGACCTAAACCCATTCCTGGAAAGAAGCCCATGTCTTTCATGATCTGGCCTACTTGCATATTTCCGTATGGACTGCAGTCTAGCACCATTTTCTCTTTACATCCTGGCTCAACCTCTACACACTGTATGTACTCAAAGCCTGTTAATGGTACCTCTTCAATCTCAGGCTTGATCTCACAGATAGGTACACGGGTAGGAGTGATCTCAGAATCTCCCTTCAATGTCACCACTGAGCCTTTGTAGGGGAACTTAACTTTTTTATGGAAGGAATAAGGCACAACCCTAATTGGATGGATCAAAGGCCTACCAAGTAAAAGGTTGAAACAAGCAGGCACATCTAGCACTTAGAAATCGACTTGGAACTCTACAGGCCCAATAACTAGAGTTAAAGTGACTATGCCAACTACTTCTCTTCGAGTCTTATCATATGCTCTCACAGTTTGCCCTGACGGCTTGAATTCTGACGGTTCGATGCCCATGGAAACGGCGGTGCTGAGAGGACACACATTCAAGGTTGACCTATTATCTATCAAAATTGTAGGAATCCTCTTACCTATAGTATCTACTGTGACATACAATGCTTGTAAATGATGAGGTCCCTTTTTCGGAAGGTCTGACTCTGTGAAGGATATTGATTGCCCATGCTGAACTGGACTGACCAAACTGAATAAACCCTCGGGTGAAGTATCGATGGGAATCTGAACTTGGTTGAGTAGCTTGAGTACTTTCTGCCTGTGCTTTTGAGGAGCCATTAAAAGTCCCCAGATGGTGATATTAGCTTGAGTCCTCTTAAGCTGTTTAAATATTTCTTCCCCTTCTTCTTGAACTTCAGTGCGTTGGGATCTCTCTAACTGTCCTAAAGGATTGTCGGATTCCAAGTTAGCGGGCTTAAAATGACAACCTCCTCTAGTGACATTGTTAACATCTTCCTCATCTGGCCCAAATATCTGCTATCTCTTCGGGTGTGTTCATCAAATCTTCCCAATCTATGATATCAATCTCATTCTCTGACCCATCATCTATAGTAGACTCAGCAGAAGTCGAACTTGATCTGAAACATTGGGTAACCCATGGTTGCCTTGGATAAACAGTTCGGTAATGTATTTCCCTATTCATATCGGTGATCTTGGTCATGAAGATTCTATTTTCAAAATACTTTTCAAGGATACTCTAGCTAGCTTTCTCAAAAAGGATGAGGTTTGGATCTGCAGGCTCAATCTGAACCATAGGAACATCTTCTTTAAGTGAGTCAGGGTTATCACCCCAACCAGGAGGAACAATGGGTTCTTCAAAGGTGGGCTTCTTCATTTTAGGGTAAAGGACATAGAAATTGAACTTTCCGCTTGGTCCACCCAACACGCCTACTTCAGAATCTCCGGCCTCATATCTTTTTCGTAACTCCCATTGACTAGTCCCAGTCTTGGAGAAGGCTTTCTTGGCTCCAGCCTAGGTCTAATGGGTTCTACCTTTGCCATCTTAGCTTCACAAGAATCTTCAGGGTAGAGAACATAGAAACTAAACCTCTCATTTCTTTCTGTCAACAAATCCACATAAGAATCTCTAGCTTCAAACCTTTCTTTGAGAGCCCACTGATTAGTACTATTCTTAGATGACTGATATTTTTTACGAGGCTCAGGAAGCCCATTCGAACTAAAACCCAGGAATGTATCTTTCTCAAACTGTCTCCATGAACGATAAAGCCCCCTTGGGCTAGTGAAGGGTTGAGGGATTTCAATTAGACCTTGATCGATGAACCCTTGTACTATATTCCGAAATGTATCACAGGATTCCATGTCGTGGCTAGAAGTGGCATGGTATTGGCAGTAAAGCTTCTTGGATCTTGGCTTGTATCGGGTAATGAGCCCACGGGCCTGACTGTGATAAAAAATCTCAATTATGGAGGTAGGGAATGAATGGTGAGGGCGGATGGGCTCACAGTGGACATAAGGGTCGGCATGAATGACATTGATATTTGCGGGTGGCGGGACTGCATGGGTAGGGAGTGGATTTTGGATGACATTGGGTTGAGAAGGTGGAGAAATGGTTTTGTTATCTATGAGGTCTTGGATTTCATGGCGGAGACAGAAGCAATGGTTGGTAGTATGGCTTTTGGATTGGAGCAAGCCTCGAGCTTTTAATTTCTCGAAGACTTTTTCCAAAGGCATATAAAGCACGGTGAATTTTCTGGATGGTTTATTTCCTAAGGAAAAGGGTTGGGTAGATGGAGCAGGATGAGATATGGTGTTGACTTCGGTAGCCTTCCCATTGATGACAGGTCGGCAGTTCTTGTAGGATTCATCTGTTCGGAGGGTTTCATCGGCTAGAGCATCTTCCATTTAGGGTACCAGCAGCGACCAGAGCTTAGAAATTTAGAAGATATTGGAAAAACATGTGCTTATGATAAACTGGGAGCAAGTTCTTCACTATCATGCGGATTTGTTTTTCTTCCTCAAGGCGATTAACCATTGTAGAAGCTTTGGCTCTCCAGCAGGTGAGGAAAACAGAGAAAGTTTCCCTTGATTCTTGTTTTGTAGTCTCTAAGTCCCTCCTTGTGACATCAACTTCTGTGTTATACCTATAGTGATTGCTGAACTCAATGCATACATCCTTCCATGTCTTCATTCTAGACTCATCCAGTGACAAAAACCATTTCAGAGCGGATCCAGCCAGTGTCTCGTGGAACATTTGGGCTAACATATCATCGTCAGTCCCTCGTGGGTGCATGGCCCTTACATAAATCTTCAGGTGGGTCTTAGGACAACCCATCCCATCAAACTTCTCTAACTCAGAGACAACGACGACATGCCCACCAGATCATCAGACTTCCTAATACCTCTCAAGGCTTTTTCCGGGGCTTCCACCTTACTACTCAACAATATGGGCTCAGTGGAAAAGAAAACGGGGACTTTGGGCTTGGACTCTTTATCCAGATCAACAGGTTGAACAAATTCTGTACCAGACCTAGTGGGCTCAGCAACTATCTTGGGTCTAAGGAAACATTCTTCCTCATCAACATTCTCAAACAAAGGATTAGTACGGGCTTGCACCTTATCCTCCTCTTCTTTCTGATGAACTAACTATTGGACCACTTTTAAGAGTGCCTCAATCTTCTCATCAGTTGTCTTTCCATTAGTTCCAACGGCGGTAGGGGTATGATCTTCGTTACTAGACATCTTTGAATCGACAGATAAACCCTTAAACAACCGATCGCTAGAATCACGACGCCAAGCCAGAATACTGGGAAAAGAAAGGGAAAAGATTTGAATCAACTAAGAGCTTCTAGTGTGAAAAAGGGATGAATAAGAACAATCTCACATGCCCAATTTTGTCCTATTTTGGGCCTATCTCGGCCCGTTTTGACCCAGTTTCGGCTTTTTTCGGCTTTTCGGGCTCATTTTAAGTCCAAATTCGATGATTCAAGCACCGAAACGATTGTGATTCGATTATCCATGTTTTAAGAAGTGTTTGAAGTGAAAATGTATTGACCAAAGTCAAATTTTTTGGGAAAAGCTGACCGATTAGCTATTTAGGGCTTGCCGGGCCTAAATTAGGGTTTTGAAATCTGCTAACCGATTGCTCTCGAAACCATTTCTTCTTCTAGAAAAAAGTTTTAAAACATTTTAAGAAAGTGTTTTGAAGCCTTTGAAGGCTTTGTTTTGATAAAAAGATCGAATCTCGGTTACTACCAGTCGAAACCCTAATCTGAGCTTGAAAGGGCCTTTTGAGCCTCAAGAGCCAAACATGAGCCAGAAGGCTCAACAGGCCTTGCCACTGATCAACTTAGCTACCAAACATACCTTAAATATCTATGCCAAAGCCTCGAGACCATTCGAGACAAGATCGACAGTCATTCAAAGTTTTTGTGATTCAAATGACAGTACTGCCCTTTAAGTCACAAAAGGCTTTATTTTTAATCAAGCTAGGCTCAGAATGCCATGAAATTTTACAGGGATGTTCCTAGACTCTTTAAAAACTAAATATAAAAAGAATCGACTCAATCTGACGTAAAAACCTACATGCGATAATGACCTCTATCTAACTACTCATAAGGGTAAAACTGGCAACTTAGGGTTTTGACACCCTATTTCACCTCTTGTGAGTAGTTAGATAGAGGTCATTATCGCATGTAGGTTTTTAGGTCAGATTGAGTCGGTTCTTTTTGCATTTAGTTTTTAGAGAGCCTAGGAACATCCCTGTAAAATTTCATAGCATTCTGAGCCAGGCTTGATAGAAAATAAGGCCTTTTGTGACTTGAAGGGCAGTACTGTCCTTTGAATCACAAAAGCTCTGAATGACTGTCGACCTTGTCCTGAATGGTCTCGAGGCTTTGGCATGGATATTTAAGATGTGTTTGGTAGCTAAGTTGATCAGTAGCAAGGTCTGTTGAGCCTCCTGGCTCATGTTTGGCTCTTAAGGCTCAAAAGGCCTTCTCAAACTCAAATTAGAGTTTCTACCGAGAACGACCGAGATTCAATCTTTTTACCAAACCAATGCCTTCAAAGGCTTAAAAAAACTTTCTTAAAATTTTTTAAAACTTGTTTCGAGAAGAAGAAATGATTTCGAGAGCGATTGGTTAGCAGATTTCAAAATCCTAATTTGGGCCTACCACAGTTAATTGGTTGAATTTTCCCCAAAAATTTGACTTTGGTCAATGTATTTTCACTTTAAACACTTCTCAAAACATGTAGAATCGAATCACGATCATTTTGGCACTTAAATCGTCGAATTTGGACTTAAAACGGGCCCGAACAGCATAAAAAAACCGAAACCAAATCGAAACGGGCTGAGATAGGCCCACATATGGCAAAATTGGGCTCGAAGCTCGATGACCATCCCCCAAGGGATGGCCAATCGTCCATGAGGGACGGACAACCATCCCAAGGAGGATGGTCATCCGAGCTTCATGCCTCCAGCTGCTATTTTCAGTCTCTCTCCTGTCTGGGACTCTTCCAAGTGCTTGCCATGTGTCAAATTCGGCCTTGGGGATTTTGGGATGGATTAAAAGACCTTAGAAGGCTGATTTGTGACCCTTAGATCATTCCTAAGAGATTTAAACTCAGCCATTGATCAATTTCAAGCTTCTCTATAAATAGAGAGCCCTGAAATCAGTTTTAACACATTGAATTGGCATTAGAGAGCTAGTTTGGAGAGTAGAGACTTGAGCATTGCACAAGTTTCCCCCATAGCACTCTTAGCCACATCTTTGAGGCCCTTAGAGGTTGGAGAAGAAGCTAGGAGCAAGGGAGAAGGAGGCAAGAAAGGTTAGTGTAATTAATTTTTGTGCTTTAGTTTAAAAATTGCATATTTCATATTCTTCTTCTTCTTCTTCTTCTTTTTTATATGTCCATATGGTAGTAGGATAAATGTTTAGGTTGAGTCTTCATATTTCCTTAGTATGCATGATAGGGATTAGCTTTATATTCTAATATGCATAATAGGGATTAATTTTAGGATATATAGGAATGTATGATTAGGATAGAAGTTTTGGCATATCTTTTCTTCTTTTCCTCTATGAATATGGATTAGGTGTTTTATATTTTAGTATGCATGATAGGAATTATTAGTATAATTTTATAGGAATGCATGGTTAAGTCTCTTATGTTAGTAATCATATTAGGATATTAGTTTCTTCAAGTTAGCATTAATAGTGTTCTTATCATAATTATTTTCATCACTTGGAATGTTTGATTGATATATAAAATGTGTTCGAGGGAGCATGCAAAGGTGAGTCTCTTCCCTTGTGATTAAAGTGATTATATAAGGTATAATTCTAATGGTATGTCTTGATCATTTAGTATCATATTAGGTTGCATGATTAGTCATATTCCCATTTTATTTGTTATCTTCATAGGCTTTAATGCATTTTAAAAGGTATATATAAATCTGTCCATGGATTTAAAATACCTTAAAAGTGTATTAAAAGCCATTTTTTTAGGCCCAAACTAACATAGAAACATGCCTAGGTCCCCATAGTTAAACTTAGATTGCATTTAGGACATTTTCATGCATTGTTTATACTCTTGATTGCATTTTTAATGTATTTTCCAGAAATTCCAGCAAGTATGCATTTAGTGTTTAGAGTGTTTAAACTAACCTAGGACTAGCTAGAGACCCTAGGGTTAGGGGGGTCACTTGACCCCACTTAGGACTAGCTTTTGTTGTAAGAATTATGATAGTAATTGAGTTCTATCTAATTTAGGAGTCTACTTCGAGAGAAACTCTAAAAGAAAGTGATTTTTGAAAGTGATTAAATTGGAATGAAATTCCACCTTTTATGCAAAAAGTGTCTTGTTCAAATTCAAACTCTCGAAGCTAGAGTCTTAGATAAAGTGGAATCCTTTTGGCTATATAGTTCATTACAAGAGGAGAGTCCTAAGTAATCGAACTACGTGGACTTTGATTCTTATCAAGAGATTGGTAAGGTACGTAGGCAGTTAATAGGGCACAAATCCAATCTTAGGTTGACCATGTGTCTCCTAAGGTCTTTAGGTTTTGTTTACTTTTTATTATCTATTATTATTATATATTATTATTCATATTTTGTGGTTGATTAGATAAATAGCATTGTTGTGATAAGATTTTGATGAAACCCAAACTTAATTAGGAGACCTTTAATTAGGGTGAGGTGGGTGCCTACAAGGAGTTCCTCGGAACCTTTCCACTTCATAACCTAGCCCCCCAATCCAACTTTGATTCGAAGACCATTCTTTTCCAAAATATGGGGTCAATGTTTTATTGAAAATAAAACTCTTTTTGTGGTTTCTTTGTTCCCTAAAAATAAGGTGGCGACTCCCAGTTTTTTACAAACTCTTATCCTTTTTTAAAACCCAATCTTGAGTGGATAATAAAGAAGGATAAACGTGGATAATAGAGAAGGATAAATCGAGACGGATAAAGATCATCCACAATCCACGATGACCCAAAGTGAACAAAAGGCTTATCAATCCCTTGGGATATTTGGCCGGTTCACAGTCCCGTAAAGTACTTTCGATAAAACTTAATATTACATAAAACTTAAGTACATATAGAGTCCACAGATTCTTTTACATAATATTACACACCAAAACAGGAATAACAAAGCCCAATATCAGACTGACAACTGCTATTATAAGAGCCCAAACAGGTAGACTTGAGCCCATCATTATCTCCAATTCTTTACTCGTTTAGTAGCCCTGTGGGGGGGGATATAAAGAGTGAGCAAAACCACTATGCTCAGTGAAGTTTTCTAACCTTTTATGCTGCATAATCACCTTAAAGGATGTAAAACATTTCGTATGACAATTTCAAAATGAGTAAGCATCATCATTAAGCAAATTTATATTGATTATCATCATTAAGCAAATTTATATTGATTAAATCAATGCTTAATTTCCAACCGAGTCATTCTCATAACATTCCAGCATGCTCAATGCATATGACAGGTATATTATGCAATGCTCTTATGCAATCATACCTGCGAGACTCTATCTTACTCCTTACCTGCAAAACAGAATTCCTCTGATGGCTATCTAATTTTAGGATTTGCCATCAAACGACAATAGCATACCTCACTGTATCTTCACCTGGCTCCACACCGAGCCAACCCCACACCGGGCCAATACTGGTGTGGCCTCACCAGGATTGTTCTTGCTAAACGGCTGTCCCTCACCGGGCTAATCCCCTCACCAGGATTATAAATGCTTAATTTAGCAAGGGTGATATATTAGTCCACTAACTGTTTCCAGGATCTATAGTCCATCGATCGTATCATCATCCCAACTCCCCTTTTAGGAACTCAGCCACAGTTAATAATATGCATGTTAGTTATATCAATGCTATGCATATGAATCATCACACGTAACTGTGCCCCAGCAAAACTCCATACCTCTTTAAATAACAACATTTCCTTTACTTGTAAGCGAAACATATGTGCCCATACACATATGTCCACATGACAAGCGCCGGTTTAATTTTTCTTGGGTTACGTACTCCTAAAAAAAATTCATGTTTGTTATTAGGAGATATATGATGTGTACTTATAAACCCAGTCACTGTAACACCCCACACAGGGTAACCCCTATGCGGAAATGCCACAATGACATAAAACACCAAGCGCTTATCTTTTGAGTAATTTCTTTTTAAAATTAACATAGTTTAAAATAGATTTTCAAAATACGCGTGCGGAAGTCTTTAAATATTTTTTTCAACATCTCAAAAACTAAAGATAGCGCTGAGTACTAGTTTGTATCATGAGTACAGTCCCGTAATGTACTCGAATTCCAGAAACATCCATTTAGTTTACTGAGTTGGATAGAGTCTCATGCTGATAATGTGTTATCATCTTTAAGAAAACACATAGCAGAAAAATAAACAAACACCAGGATTTACGTGGTTCGGCAAAATTGCCTACGTCCACGGTGAGTCATTTTTATTATTGTAAATCATATTACAAGAATACAATATCTTCTTTTCTCAACACATTCAGAAATATTCACATCCTTTTCCACATTCTCATAGCTGTCAACAAATTTTATCATCATCCAAATATCACATAAATAAATCATCATATCTGTAATTCATTTATATATATTACAGAATATATCCATCACTTTTTCACAATAAATAATTTTACACTACATG